>JAWPHD010010456.1:0-93543 GCA_037043455.1 Cyrtodaria siliqua | reverse complement strand
CCGTACATAATTGTTAAACAGGACGTAAAACCACATTCCACTTCATTGTTAAAACAATGTTTTAGAGCGCTTCATTCATAATTATACAGGTATAAAACATACATCGAACCACATATATTTTTTTTCAGGTAACAAATAAAATTGTCTATGATTTCTGGTTTATGTTATTAATTTTAGTATTTCTTATTTCTGCAATGGTTACATCTTAGTAAAGGGACTCGCAGCTGTCTTGAAATTAAATTAATATCCAGTATCATTTTGACTTTATATTAGCTTGCATATAATTAGCTATAATGTGGAGTTTTCAATTTGTCTTCATTATTCTACCTTGGCTTAATTATATTCTTGGTGCAATATAATCAACAATTAGTAATAAATACGATAAATACAAACAATTTGCGTTGAACTATTCAGTTAAATTATTAATAATGATTAGCAAATGTGTAATTTACGTAGATAAATTAACTGACTAGTTAGAGAGTTTCTAAAAAATCCAAATTGCTGTGTCGTCGCTTTGAGCTGTTAGCAATTTGTTTATAATAGTTTGTTTAGAATGATTAATTTTAATCTCACGTTTTTATTACAGTCGCAAAGCAAGTCTATCCTCAAACAGTCCAAATGGCTCACCAATACCGAGTCCGAAACATGTGCGTGGCACACCTACCCAGAGTCCTTCAGCAACCCCACCATCATCACCCAGTATTCAGAACACGCCATGGAAGTCACGTCTTCACACGATCAAAAACAGCTTCCTGGGGTCACCGCGATTCCATAGACGAAAGTTACAAGGTATACCATATCCCTACCAGGGGGTAAATGGGGTCAGTGGCCTTAAGGAGCCCCTTCTCCTACCAGGTGATTCTTTTAGATCATGTGATGCAGCATGTGACCCATTACTGAATGTTGATTGGTTCGTGTGGTGAGTAGACATAATCATAGACTGGTACAACTAAAAATTTCCTTTTTTACTTCTTTGCCTGAAACATGAATGAACCATATAATTATAACCTACTATTCACTTTGCTAAACTTTATGAATTAACCACACGTGTCCTTCACTTGACTACCGTATATGGAAATGTCTTTTATTTGAGCGAAAAATGGTTATCCAAGTATCCAAGAGCTTTTTCCCATGAAAGAACAAATTCTGTATTCTGCATTTACCAAGCACAATTTCCCATTAAATTCTGTATTCTGCATTTACCAAACATATTCCTATAAAGAATATATTCTGTTTTCTGCATTTACCAAGCACAATTTCCCATATTTGAAACAAACATAAGTTTTACTTTTACTTTTTCACTTTTGCATGATTTCCTTTTCTGAGAATTTTTTTTTTTCAGGAACACTGTCATGTCAAGTCATATCTGAATGGGGGTGTGGACATGATTCGTTTGATAATATTGGAGGAAACAAAACCCAATAATTATGTTTTTTTATAGGGCAGGGACTTTTCTCTCCAAATTGGGAAAGTGCCCAAACCGTTCAATTTGGAAAAAATCAGTGCGTTTCCCATGGCAATTGGGAATAAACTAGCATAATTTTCGCTAGGTTGGAGAATGTTTTTTAAGGGAAAACTTTCGTTAAAGGGACACACTTCAAGATGAAGTGTTTGAAATGGGTGTCTCGTTTTATATATCCAGTATCATTTATACTCTACCTGGTCACATTTAAATAATCAAATTTTAAGTATTCACTATTTTGTCTTATTATACTATAAGTTTTAATATATTATTGGTGCAATAGTTTCAAAAATTAATAATATGCAAAAACAAATTGCTTATAATTACTATTAATGATTGAACAAATGCAAGTTATGCAGAAAAGCTAGCGGGACGCCGTGAGTTTTTAAAATATAAAGATTGCTGTGTGTCCCTTTAAACTGTATTTTTGGTATAACTTCAAACAATTATTGAATTAAACATTTATTTTTAACGTACAAACTATGTCCGTTGCTTTTATTAACCAAATTTTGTCTCGCTTCAAAGAAAAAAGACAGTTGTTGCTTTTGTGGGGTGAAAGCTTTTGTGTTTAGGTGACACTTTCTCACAAACTGTATGCACTAGACCTTTCAAACTTTGCTTATAGTTGTATCTTGGGTAGTACATCGTAACATGACAAAGCAAATATGGATGTAACCTTCACCCTCCAAGCAAAGGGCAGATATCTTGATAATTTTAACATTCAACTTTTGCATTTAGATCACTTTTTCACATCTGTATGCACTAGACCTTTCAAATTTTGCTTATACTAATATAGTTGTATCTTGGTTAGTACATCGCAACGTCACAAAGCAAATGTGGATGTGTCCTTTACGCACAATGCAAAGGGTAGATAACTTAATATAACTAGCTATTTCAAACTTAATTTATAGTTTAAATCTTTGAAAGACAAACATTTTTATTTTTCCAAGTGCATCTGTTTTGGACACATCTATCTATGACCATGACCTACTTTTTTGGGGTTGACTTTTAGCTCTACTGATCAAAGATCACAGCTAATATGCCGTGGTGCGGTGACCTTCGACCGTCTGTCTGTCCATCCGTAAACTATTTTTGTAGCAACTACTCCTCTGAAGTTATTGGATGGATTTTCACGAAACTTTACAGGAATGTTGCCAATGATGTCCTAGCAAAACCTCACGTTGATGTGAATCCAAGATGGCCACCAAAGCCAAAAATCAGTTTGTAGTGACTGTTTCTTGGAAACTATAAGTGATATTGATATGGGATTTTTTCTAAAATGATCAGCATGACATGATGTTTGTCCTTGCCGAAAATCATTGTGATTCGACTTATATCATGGCTGTCAGCGGCCATCTTTGTTTACATAGAGTTATATAGTAACAATTTATAGCGACTACTCCTCTGAAACTACTTGACGGATTTTCATGAAATTTCACAGGAATGTCGCTCTTGATGTCTAATTGATTCGAGCAAATTTCAGGTTGGTTGGAAATTCAAGATGACCACCATGGCTAAAAATAGATTTTTAAAAAACGAGTTTGTAACGACTACTTCTTAAAAACTATAAGTGATATTGATATGGGACATTTTCTAAAATGATCAGCATGACATGATGTTAGTCTTGTCGAAAATCATTTTGATTCGACCTTAAACATGGCTACCAGCAGCCATCTTTGTTAACATAGAGTTATATATTAAAAAGTTGTAGTGACTGCTTCTCTGAAACTACTAGACAGATTTTCATGAAACTTCATAGGAATGCTGATCTAGCTATCAGAACCTGCCAGTAGAGCTTCAAGGTCATTGGCCTCTTTTCTGAAAAAAGGTATGTTCTGCCTTGTGAACACTCCAGCACCTTCATTTATTATTTGATCTTTACTAAACTTACAAAGATTGTTAATATCAATGTAATCTCAGACAAGTTTGAAAACCAGCCAAATCATATTAGTAACACCGAGCTGGATTTCAGTGAAACTTGGCAGGAATGATCAGTACCAAGCCTAGATGCGCATGTTGTTGTCTTGTTCCTCGGCAACGACTCCATATAGCCAGTAGAGCGATAGGGGCCTCTTGTTGCAATTAGGAAGGGGCCGAAATTGAAGGGCCGAATTTCAGTCCCAATTAATTACATTAAAAAGGCCCTTTAGGGGAAAAATACATTTTATAATGTTTGGGGTTCATAAAACCATTCTGCCTCACCTTAGATACCAAACTAATGTTTTTATTATGCCATCTTTTATGTGTCTAGACAGTGGCAACGTGATGCTTAGATATTCTGGCAGATCAACACTTCCCTACAACACAACTTCCCTACTTGCAATAATATGCTTTATAATGGTATTAATTAATCTAAAAAACACATAAAAACATGGGATGTGGAAACCTGAAAGTGTTGTGTAGAGGCAAATTACTCTTTGCTAAGCCAAAGTACCAGAATTCACCAGAATTCTGTTTAAAATATCTACCATATTTTATTTTATGTAGGTATAGTTTTACAATAGACTTTTCTTGCTTGTTTACTATGTTAGACAGAACACTAGAAATACATATGTAAAAGAATTAAGCACTAAGTATGGCAGTTCTACAGATATAGAATTTTTTAATTCGAATGCTATTATACTTTATTATTTTTACAGGATTATGCCTCCAGCATGCATTATAAGTAACTGTTAATATACAATCATTTACACAGTGATAATACCAAGTTTCATGTTGTACATTTGATTAAAAGACTGCTGAAAACTTTGTTTTTGGTAAATAGTTTTTGAATCAGATAGTTTACCCTTAACACGCTAAGCACGACTATAATAGCCTTTGCGTCCATTGTAAACCCACAATGAGTAACTCGCAGGCTGATCAGGGTTTACAATGTCTGGCTGCTGAACAGTCATTTCCCCCAAAACACCCCTTTTTCACATAAATGGAATGGTCTTAATTCAAAGAAAGAACAATCCATTATATATATGTAGCAAACTGATGTAAACTTGCGTAGGTTATCCTTTACATTTTGTGTAATCTATGGAATTTAAAAGTTACATCAGGCTTCCTAGGAGGTCTAGGTTACCAACTTAAAACTGACAAAAATATATGGTCTAAATTTCATGAATGAACCTAAAAATGAGTCATTATTTTATACAAGGAAACTTGTTTTACTGCAATAATATGTGTTATACAAGGTTAATGTAACAGGGTTCAGTAACACCTAATTCCTTTAAAAATTGATGGTGAAATCAAATTTCAGACCTGAATAACTTGTTGCTTTTACCATATTTTGATTTGTATGATGTATTTATCATGAATTGGAGCATTTTAAAAAAATTACATGGTTTTAGAGAAAGCCTGATCTACCCCATTTAATGCAAGCCATATTGATCAAGGGTGCACATCTTTAATTGGTACAGGGTCCTTATATAACTGGTCTTGAAGCAATGCTGTATTCCAAAATATGGTTGTCATTTCTACCTGTATCTATGTTATATGTGTTTTAATTATTAATTTGAAAAATAGTTAACCGATTTTTAAAAGCCATCGATAGGAAGTGTACAGAATTTCCCTATTAGACAATTAATTTTCTTTATTGTTATTCAGTGATAAGGAATCGCTGGTTTAGAAACATACTCACTTTCTTCATTAGGCGACCGCCATTTTGTTTTTGTTTTAATTTTTCTGATTTAACCAGTTTTCAGCAACCGTAATAATATCTCATAAAATGTTATGTCTTGCAATTCCTTGTCCTGTCATCTTTCCATACAGATTACTTCTAGTGTGTTATATTTAGAAATGTTGAAGAAGACCATCAAATAGTAGACCATCTTTTGCGACGAATTATGTGTGTTTAACATGGTTCTAATAGTTGATGTTCTGGTTCAAAATTTCTAAACATAACTTGCTAGATGTAATCTTTACGGAAACATGAAAGGCCAACAAGTTGCGAGATATAAAATTTTATGAAATATTATTACCATAATGGTGTGATACAGGTTGGTGAAAATTGGTAAACTCTGAAAAATTGATTCAATTGAAACAAGAACAAAATGGCGGTCACCTAATGAAGAACGAGAGTTTGTTTTTCCTAAACCAGCGAATTAGATTCTTTATCACCGAATAACCATAAAGAAAATTAATTGTCTAAAAAGGACATTTTGCGCACTTTCTATCGGTATATGGCTTTGAAAAATCGGTGAACTGTTTTTCAAATTATAAATTAAAATTTAACACTACCAGTTTTTATTGTGCAGCCGTTATGCATAACACGCTCGATAAGCCGTAAATCGATAGATACAGGTAGAGACGACAACCATATTTTGGGATGCAGCTATATTTACGTTATTGTTTCAAGACCAGTTATATAAGGACCCTGATTGGTATTAGCCCTGTTATTTAGCATGAATAATTATAGGTTATTTAACATGGTTCTGTACAATACGGAGATATATTTGGACGAGTACACAGCTGGAAAAGTCATATTGGACGAGCCGTTAGGCGAGTCCAATATGATTTTTTCCAGCTGTGTACGAGTCCAAATATATCCCGTATTGTACAGAACCATGTTAAGTAACCTTTTTATTCTATACCTTTATTTTAACCAATCATTTATAATTCGGATATAACTTTCGTTTGTTTCATGCTTTCAAGCAAGTCGCTATGAACATCGAAAGCACAATTGCATGTAGGTCTATGTATTTTATATATTGTGTTCGACATGGCTTACTCTCAAGCTTTATTTGCTTGAAAGAATGCCCATTTCTCCGTTGTCAACAGTGATTAAATACTACCGAAGGTCAGTTTCAAACAATGATATATTATGCTAGTTTTTTGTGTTTTTTTTTTGTTATAAAGGAAAATTAAATAAAAATATGTGCAATAGATAGGTTTTCATTACTTGACAACAATTTATGGTTAGGTAATGACAGAAGCCTGTCGGTTCTGATTTTTATTCGGACCTTTTCACGCGTTTCGGTCTTTATCATAGGTTTAACATGGAACCTGTGAAGCGTACAATACGAACAAAATACGGGATATTTTGTACGCGCGTGCGTCCCGATACGGAAATATATTGTACGGTCACATGACTCGAAAGAGCGTCTACGATTGGATGTATAAATTAGGTATAGAATAATAACTTTTATTGATTCTATCAAACAAACTGTACTAGATAATTAGAGGTTATGGCAAAGGGTTATTAAAATAAATATGATTTTAGTTAATTTATGATTGCTATAGAATAGATACAGAATGAAAATAGCATGATATTGATATTTGGATGACATTAGATGTTATGATACTGACACTGACCAAATAGTTATGTTTAGTGTCAGATCATTCATTGTTACATTAAAATTTTGTTGTATCTAATTGCCCTAATACACATATTCCTTATTTCCCCTAACAGTAGCGCCTGCCCTAATAGAAGATCACCCGCTCCGCCACCATTTTAGAAAAACATCCAAATAAATAAATAAAATAAAACTCAGTATCCCATGCATTTTTGATCTTTTCAAAAAATAAGAAATAAAAATTCAATAAATTTTAAATTTTTGGTATAACCAAACCTTTATAATTTATTTTTAGCACAACTGATTAAAGATCAGCAGAGCTTATGCCGTGGTGCGGCGTCCGGCGTCCGGCCGTCCGCCTGCCGTCTGTAAACTTTTTTTTGTGGCGACTACTCCTCTGAAACTACTTCACAGATATTCATGAAACTTCACAGGAAGGTTGCTCTTGATGTCTAGTTGATCCTAGCAAAATTTCAGGTCGGCCAGAAATTCAAGATGGCCACCACGGCTAAAAATGGATTTTTAAAAAAAAAAATTTGTAGTGACTACTTCGTGAAACTATAAGTGATACTGATATGGGACTTGTCGAAAATCATTTTGATTCAACATTAAACATGGCTGCCAGTGGCCATCTTTGTTTACATAGAGTTATATAGTAAAACCTTGTAGCGACTATACATGATGTTGATCTTGTCGAAAATCATGTTGATTCATGTTGATTCGTCATTAAACATGGCTGCCAGTGGCGATCTTTGTTTACGTAGAGTTATATAGTAAATACTTTGTGGCGACTACTTCTCTGAAACTATTTGAAGGATTTTCATGAAACTTAAAGAAATGTTGCTCTTGATGTCTAGTTGATCCTAGCAAAATTTCAAGTTGGCCATTAATTCAAAATGGCCACAATGGCTAAAAACAGGTTTTTAAAAAAACAAATTTGTAGCGACTTCTTCTTGAAAACTATAAGTGATATTGATAAAGGACTTTTTCTAAAATGATCAGCATGACATGACGTTGGTCCTTGTTAAAAAAATATTTTGATTCAACATTAAACATGGTTGCCAGCAGCCATCTTTGTTTATATAGAGTTATATATAAAATCTTGTAACGACTATGAAACTACTTGACAGATTTTTATGAAACTTCACAGGAATGCTGATCAGAACCTATCAGTAGAGCTTGAAGGTCATTGACCTCTTGTTTAAATTTGTTTTTGTTTAAGTTTGATTAGAGTGCCACCTTTGCATTTTGTGTAGCGCCCGGGTGCTACTAGAAGGGGAAATACATTGCTCCTATCAAATCATAGACACTGACCAAATGATTCTGCTATGTATCATATCAGGTCATTATTATTACATTAAAATTCTGTTGTACCTAATTTTCATGATAAGCTCATAGTCCTGTCAAAATGGTCTATGTTAAATAGCATTATAAAAGGTTTCACCATCTGGTTATTGTTGGACTTTATCTGTGATAGTTTGTGTTTTAACTCTACCATGTGTGTAAGTGTTTATTTATCTTTGCTGTATTACACTGGGCATTTTAGTGAGCAAACCTTAGCTCTAAGTCTCATCCGAAGGACTGGTCAGGTGTGAAATTCCCTTTTTTGAAGTATTGAGAATAAATCCAAATTTGGTCCTGGCTGGGATTAAGAACACACAATCCCGGGATTACTAAACCGAGGGCCTAACAGTTACATCATGCACCTGTATTTAACTCTACCGTCAATCTTCCGTCCATTAGCTTTTTGTCGTTAACATGATAAATTGAGTAAACTGACCAATTCTCAAAGTTTGACAGTGAGCTATATTGGCATGTGTCTTGAAGAGTTACTGCCCTTGCAACTGCATAGCCGCCTGTACATAGATACGTAGCTGCGAACAAATTGTTGACAAAAATAAATAATGCATTTCAAAGCAATTTGAATGATTTGTTAGTATTGCAATCCACCTTGCGTATGTCAAAAAAATATTCTAGCTGTGCACATGCATGCCTTCATTATTTAAACAAAAAGGCAAATTTCATCTTGCGAACACAGTAACTTAAGTTAGTTTTAGGATATCAGCACATTTGATTTGAAGGTTTGTTCGATTTAGTTCTTGGACGATTTTGAGTAAAATTGATGTGTGTGTTTCAGAGGAATTGCTTTCGGATTATCAACATCCGCTTGTAAAGACGATTACTTGAAATGATATGGGATTGTATGTCCTGTTAACACATACATCATATCTTGCGTCATTTTGGGACAGCAACCTCAGATGGAAATGACATGAAGGATACAAACTGTTTCTGATTGTTTCCGTATTTTTGTCTCAGTCTTTGGATAATGTTCCTTTAATAAAAGATATAAGACAGGCGGATTTTAGTGTTTCGTTCCTGGATCATACCCAGATGGGGTTAGGGCAAAGTCGTCAGATTTTAAATATGATCAATGGATATAACAGTATTTCATATCAGTCTATACAAATACCTTGACTTTGAAATATGCAGCATATAGTTGACAGATTTTAATATTTTAACCCTGGGTCATTCCCATTCAGTAGAACCCCCGTGTGGTTGCCAGGGTAGAATACAACCACTGAAAATCCCGCTAGAGGCAGATCTAGAGGGATAGGACCCCACCCTTCATGTTCATTTTGTCATTTTTTTATCATGCTCATTCAAGGTGTTCATCGTGACACCACATATGCAAATGTGGAAACGTGGCTCCATCGTAAATGGAGTGTTTACTATAGAATTTGCAGAACTCTGCAGTTCTGCAGGTTAGATAGTTCGAGGCCCATTCTCCATATTGTATTTTTATGTAAATGGAGGATGAGCTTGGCATGTTCATTCCTGTTAGGCGCCATATAACCTTTCATGTGTTGGTGCGCCGTAAAACCCAATTCAATTCCATTCAGTGGGAAATCTCGAATACTGGGCTTTTGATGTGAGTCCAAGTGATTTGAAATACCAAACACATCATGTTCTGAGATTTAAATTGCCAAATATACTTACGGTTTAATCATGATGGAATATTAAAGTTCTACACACTGGGGTTACAGGATATCTTTATATAATTATAATTATCTTGTATATTTCAGTGCCTACAGAAGATTCCATGACCATGACTCCAGATTCTTCTCCAGAGTGAGTCACCTTAACCTATTTAAATCATTACCTTGCAAATTGTTTAAAGATGTATGGACACCCTTTTTGTATTACTATCAATTAACAAATTTAACTCTTAAACATCATATGAACATCTTTTGATAGTCTCGGAGAGAAACGTATCTTGAAAACCGCTACTAAGTTGTATGTAAAAATAAATATTATTTGCATGATGTAGATACTAGTTTTACCACTGCGTGACAGCACGGGGAATGAGGTCCA
The DNA here is from genome assembly GCA_037043455.1 of Cyrtodaria siliqua. Classification (NCBI taxonomy): domain Eukaryota; kingdom Metazoa; phylum Mollusca; class Bivalvia; order Adapedonta; family Hiatellidae; genus Cyrtodaria; species Cyrtodaria siliqua. Next base: position 83,430 of record JAWPHD010010456.1, on the reverse strand, counting down.
TCTAAGTTGTACAGCTGCACAACAATTGCCAGATAATTGATAAATACATTTACCTGTGGATGGATTAAATTACCTGTTCAAAGCTAACTACGTCATCAAATAAAATCTTATTCTCGCTTTTCACAGATATTGCAATGTGTGAATTGTAAATATCTATTGTTGTGTATTGATTTCGATTTAAATAAACATAAACATGTTCATGAAACAAAACATGGCCGGAGAACTTTAAATCCGGAATTGGTAATTCAAGGGTTTTTCCTTGCAGGTACAAACATGGCAGGTTAATCTTCCCTTTGAAAACAAACCTTGTGAAACACTTATTTCAGTGTTTTAGTAGCGCGACTATAACTGTAAAGGTTGTTTGTACCTATTGTTTGGGGCGCTTGTTTCAGCCAAAGGTTTTTCTGCAGTAACTTGAGCAATTTAAATAATACGCACATCAGTTATATATCATTAGAACTGGCATTTTTAGTGGTAAATAAAACTACTTTAATTTTGAAAATCGGTTGAGAATTAAATATTTTACAGCCAAAATGTTTTTTTTGATGGAGCTTTTCCTCTGTAAATTTCTTCTTGGTGGAACAGCAGAAAATTAAAAAAAATCAAATAACTTCAGTTAGCCTTCATATTTTGCTATAAAACTTTCAGAGTGTCTTAATTTACTAATATCCAACAATTTACAAAAAATTTGGGATACAAATTCTAAAAAAAAAAAGATCTAATTTTTCAAGCAGCAGCATGTTGCGTTGAAAATGACCCATCAAAAACAACTATCGCGCATGAATTTTTTATTTCTCAAAAGTAAGTTATTTTTATTTAACACTTAAAATGTCTGTTTCACTGACATGCAAATTATTTAGGTAGTAGATTAATTTTGTCTTAAAAGACCAAAAAAAACTTTGGCTGAAACAAGCGCCCCAAACAATACATCATGTGACTGGGAAAATCCATGGTTAAAGTCTGTTAAGGGTCTTGATTTATACATCAAGAGTTCCATGCCAAACTATTGTATCTCCTTCTTTATTCATATGTAGTTATAATAGTTTTATGCTGACTCCTCAACATGTAGATTAATAAACAATCCCATCTCTGTTTAAAGTGACACACTGAAATTATGATTTTTCAAAACTTGTGGCATCCCGCTTATGGGATGGTGTGTTGTCCGTCGTCCGTCGTCCGTCGTCCGTCTGTCGTCCGTTGTCCGTCGTCCGTTAACTTTTGCCTTGTGAACACTCTAGGGCCTTCATTATTAATCAAATCTTTTCGAAACTTTGCCAATGTCTTTATATCAATAAAAGCTCGGACAAGTTCGAAAACCAGCCAGATCGGAATAATTTCACCGGAGTTATGGCCCTTGTTTTGCTGGAAAATGCCATATTAAGCCTTGTGAACACTCTAGTACCTTCATTTATTATTTGATCTTTACCAAACTTGCACAGATTGTTAATATCAATGAAAGCTTGGACAAGTTCGAAAACCAGCCAAATCAGAACAGTAACACTGGAGTTATGGCCCTTGTTTTTTCTGAAAATTGCTATTTTCTGCCTTGTGAACACTCTAGCACCTTCATTTATTATTTGATCGTTACCAAACTTGCACATATTGTTAATACCAACTATAGCTTGGACTAGTTCGAAAATCAGCTGAATTGGGTCAGTACACCAGAGTTATGGCCCTTGTTTTTTCTGAAAAATGCCATTTTCTACCTTGTGAACACTCTAGCACCTTCATTTATTATTTGATCTTTACCAAACTTGCACAGATTGTTAATATCACTGAAAGCTCGAACGAGTTCGAAAACCAGGTAATTTGGATCAGTTACACGGAGTTTTGGCCCTTGTTTTTTCTGAAAAATGCTTTTTTCTGCCTTGTGAACACTCTAGGGCCTTCAATATAAATCGGATCTTTATTTAACTTTGCCAGTGTCTTTATATTAATGAAAGCTCAAACAAGTTCGAAAATCGGCAAGATTGAAATAATTTCACTGGAATTATGGCCCTTGTTTTTCTGAAAAATGCCATATTAAGCCTTGTGAACACTGTAGCACCTTCATTTATTATTTGAACTTTACCAAACTTGCAAAGATTGTTAATATCAATGAAAGCTCAAACAAGTTCGAAAACCAGCTAGATCGGACCATTAACAGCGGAGTTATTGCCCTTGATTTAGTTAAAAATGCTATATTTTGCCTAGTTAAGACGATATGGGCTTCATTGTTAATCCGATCTTTACCAAACTTTATCAGATTGTTAATATCATTGAAAGCTCAGACAAGTTCGAAAACCATTCATATCGGACCAGTAACAGCGGACTTATGGCCCTTGATTTAGTTTAAAATGCTATATTTCGCTTCGTTAAGACTATTTTTTATCCGATCTTTACCAAACTTTATCAGATTGTTAATGTCAATAAAAGCTCTGTCAAGTTCGAAAAACCAGACAGATTTGACCAGTAACAGCGGAGTTATGGCCCTTGATTTTGTTAAAAATGCTATAATTTGCCTCGTCTTACGATAGGGCCTTCATTTTGCATCTGATCTTTGCCAAACTTTACCAGATTTTATGACTTTCTTCTTTTTATATTATTATTTGAATTATTTTTTTTACATTTTTTTTTTTGTTTATTTTTTTTTTTTACATTTTTAAAAAAAAAAATTAAAACATTTTTTTAAATTTTTTTTTACATTTTTTTTTTAGGTCTATGTTGGATCAGTCGGACCAGAAACAGAGGAGTTATGGTTCTTGATTTAGTTAAAAATGCTATATTTTGCCTCATTAATATGGTAGGGCCTTCATTTTTCATCCGATATTTACCAAACTTTACCAGAGTCTTTAGTTATGGCCCTTGATTCAGTTGAAAAGCTGTATTTTGCCCAAAATTTTCCAAAAATAGTAAATGGCAGTCTCTCGCTTCATTGATGTTATAAGAGCCATGTTAGCCAGTAGAGCGTCCACAGGCCCTCTTGGGCCTCTTGTTCTTCATAACTCACATATTATTTGCTAATCATTATTGTTTATTATTTGAATAGCTCAAAGAAAATTGTGTTTCATGTTATTAGTAGTTGATTATGTCGCACCAATTACATTTTATCAACATTACGTGGTCCGGGTATTAACTTTGATACCCCATCCAACCCCTATTCCAAGAAGTGAAAACGGGGTTGGCTGAGGTATGAAATAAAACCTTAATTTTGGCTAAACAAGTTTGCATATTGTAAAATTAAAACATTTAATAGGTAATTTTAAACAGATAATCACATTTTTTTAGTAAAAAATGTTTTAAAACGTGTTTTATTGTCGAAATATCCGTTATAAAATCCTGCTAGTATAAACTTTCCCATCACTTAATGGAATTAAGGCGAGACCACGTAATGAAAATGATACCAGATTAATAATTTGATGTGCTCACTTTTTAATGCTTGATAAAAACTTCAAGGTTATCCTATGTCATTTTAAATACACAGCATTGTTTCAAAAGCTAAACTTGACAACTGAGGCAAAGAAATCCTTATAAATTACATAACATGAAAAATTATGGATTATATTTCTCATTCACTGATTTGTGTAAATAAGATTTTATACCCGTCCGTCCATCCATCCGTCAGTCAGTCCGGACGTACAATCGTGTCCGGTCAATAATTCCGACATTTCTGGACAGATTTTCAAATAACTTGGCATAAGTGCTCACCACAACAAGATGACATGTCGCGCGCAAAATCCAGGTTCGTGGCTCCAAGGTCACACTTAGAGGTCAAAGGTAAAAACCACTTCGGGGCATTTGTCGCTTAAAGTGACATGTTTTGTTCCTTTGTGTATTAATCTATCTCTCTATACTGCTGCACACCCTCATGGATAAGTTGAAGCAGGTTACGCGCCTGTGTCTGTTAGTAGACAAGATAAAAGCAAAGATGAGGAAATAGTGTGAAAGGCGTGTTAACATTATTGTGTGAAAAAGATAAAATCATGATAATAACAAACCTACAGCACTTATGGTGTGATGTGGTTTGATGCGGCTGACAGCATGCTTGAACTTATTCTCATTCATTACTGGTTTATTCATTACTGGCTTATTCATTACAGGCTTATTTTCATTACTGGCTTATTTTCATTACTGGCTTATTTTCATTACTGGCTTATTCATTACTGGCTTATTCATTACTGGCTTATTCATTACTGGCTTATTCATTACTGGCTTATTTTCATTACTGGCTTATTTTCATTACTGGCTTATTCATTACTGGCTTATTCATTACTGGCTTATTCATTACTGGCTTATTTTCATTACTGGCTTATTCATTACTGGCTTATTTTCATTACTGGCTTATTTTCATTACTGGCTTATTCCTTACTGGCTTATTCATTACTGGCTTATTCATTACTGGCTTATTTTCATTACTGGCTTATTCATTACTGGCTTATTCATTACTGGCTTATTTTCATTACTGGCTTATTCATTACTGGCTTATTCATTTATTCATTACTGGCTTATTCATTACTGGCTTATTCATTACTGGCTTATTCATTACTGGCTTATTTTCATTACTGGCTTATTTTCATTACTGGCTTATTCATTACTGGCTTATTTTCATTACTGGCTTATTCATTACTGGCTTATTCATTACTGGCTTATTCATTACTGGCTTATTCATTACTGGCTTATTTTCATTACTGGCTTATTCATTACTGGCTTATTCATTTATTCATTACTGGCTTATTCATTACTGGCTTATTCATTACTGGCTTATTCATTACTGGCTTATTCATTACTGGCTTATTCATTTATTCATTACTGGCTTATTCATTACTGGCTTATTCATTACTGGCTTATTCATTACTGGCTTATTTTCATTACTGGCTTATTTATTGCTGGCTTATTACTTTATTTATTACTGACTTATTCTTCAGAATGACAAAGAAGTCTTGGTTTGGAACTCTGATGGGATCAGAAAGAGAGGAGCACCATTTTGTGATGGTTCGAGACAAACCACTGTCACAAATCAAGGCTGACCTTATACATGCATTCCTTTCTGTAAGTTGGAACTGGATTTATAATCACCCCTTAACCCGCTAAGCACGACTATAATAGCCTTTGCATCCATCGTAAACCCAGATCAGCCTGCGAGTAACTTTGTCACATAAATGGAATGGTCTTACATATAATTCAAAGAAAGAACAGTCCATTATACATATGTAGTGGGTTAAGGGTTACATTCAAAACTTGTTATCGCAAACTTCTAATTAAGAAATGAAATCAGTAGAAATTGTTACAGATGGCAGGAGGTATACAGTACTGGTTCTACTAGGAAAAAAGCGACCATCATATATGGCCTAACATTCCCCAAAAAATGATGTAAAACACCATTCAAACAAAAACATAAACATTTGTATCTTTATTTTCCTCCATTCACGTGGAACTTTAACAAAAAATAATTCTAAAAAAAATAATCTTCTCATCTTTAATGTTTGATATGTTACCGTATTGGGGGCTATTTTGAAAATCAAATGTCAAACACCTAATTTAAGATAAAGCAATGCAGAATTTATAGGCTTTGTATAGCCCTTAACAATTTGAAGTTGGTCAAAAGTAGGAAATAAAAGATGTTTTAGGCAGGAATCCAATGAATTACATGTAAGTTAGAGCCATCCATACTTAGAGTGGTATGCAGAGAAATCCATACACCCCATTTATTTATATGCATTTTTTTCATGTATTTTTTATCCAATCAGACACCAGATCTATGCCATAGTGTTGTTTCCACGACAACGTTTAGAGCGGAGTATCGGAGGTCGGGAAGTTCATCCATGTTTTCTCGCAACGTGAGATTCCAGGTGGACATCACGCCTGCTCACGGGTCAACACGGGACCACGACATCAGCATGTACTGTCTTACATTCACTCAGATCTCAGGTAGGTTGATGGTACTGTACGTGTCACATTCTCTCAGATCTCATGTAGGTTGGTGGTACTGCACGTGTCGCGTTCATTCAGATCTCGGGCAGGTTGGTGGTAATGTACGTGTCACATTCACTCAGATCTCAGGTAGGTTGATGGTGCTGTAGTTGTCACAATCTTAAATTGGGATTAATCATCACCGTTTGATACACGTAAGAAAATGTTTTGGAAAATATGTAACATTTAATAATTGTGGGGTATGTGTGGGCCAGTACAGTGGATTTTTATCTGAACTTCTATTTACTAAATTGAGCAAAAGTTCTGGACAGAAATACATTTATGCTCTACCACGAATTTGGAATAAGCATATTGTGTTACCTTTGTCCATCCCAAGTTTATTACGTACAAGTCTATTACTCGCATACCAAATCCCATACAATGTTCGTTTCATGTGACTGACATCGCTCAAGCAGGGTATCCGTGTTCCATGGACACATTTTCTAGTTTTCGTTATGTCAAAGGGACAGATTCCCACCCCACAGATCTATCAGAACTAGTCTAATATGTAGCATTTGTATACAAACCTCATTAATTCCTACACAGGACCAGCAAGAAGATTCCGGCGCGTGTGTGAGCACATACAGAACCTAATGTTGGGACCCCGTGGTGACGCCCTCAGTCAGCGCAAGATCAGTACCGACAGCTCCTCGTCGTACACATCCGAGTGTGGCGCCTCACCTACACACAGTATCTCCGTAACAAGGGCAGATCACTGTGATGATGATGTAAGTCACATAGAAATGTTTTACTGCCCTTGAACCTAGTGCATTTCATTTAAAATACTTGAATAATTACTGTCTATGACTACAAAGAGTACAAAATGTATATTACAAGAAGTTCAGACCATTAGGAAATCATATGACATATGGGTTTGTGAAATAAGTTTTAAATTGAACTCGCTCCAAACACTGATATAATACAGGAATTCCCTTTATATTGGGATGCTTATTCAAAACATTATATGCCTTAAATTAATGTTGCAGACCCCGGTGTTTGACAGGATCAGTAAGACTCCCACGCCACAGAGACGGGACATTCACGTACCGCGGGTCATTACCAACGGCAGACGCGTGTTAGTAGACCAGAACATAATCAAGAGAAAAGACAAGATGTGACGAACACTAAGACAGGAAATCAAGGGATAGTATCATGTATACAAACACTGATAAAGGAAATCAAGGGATGATAGAAATATGTATCAACTCGAAAGACAAGATACGGGGGAACACTGATAAAGGAAATCAATGGATGATAGAAATGTGTATCAACTTGAAAGACAAGATACGGGGGAACACTGATAAGGGAAATCAAGGGATGATAAAAATGTATATCAACTGGATAAACACCGAAGCATCAAGTGATTACCTATATATCACTAGATATCAACTGATATGCAACACATGATTCATTATATATCATATGGAAATGAATTACCTCGCTTCAGATGTGAAAGCAGACATGATTCCATGACAAATAAATCTGATCAAGTGTAAGTTATAAATCCAATACAGCTTTATGGATTGGTGGATTTCAGACAACAATATGAGCGTCTGATTATGATGATATGATATTATGCAGCAAGAAAGAAGCCACCTGTCATGATATAAATAAAGCCAGTTAAGGCGATATAAAAGGTGACATGGCATGATGTATTGTCAGAGTTATGAGAATTTGGAAGGAAACCAACTGGCATGATGTAATGCCAGAGTTAATGGGAGGAAACCACCTGCCACGATATATAGCCACAATTATGGGGAGTTGAAAGGCAAACACATGGCATGATATAGTCAGAGTTATGGGGATTTATACGGCAACCAGCTGCCATGATATAGTCAGAGTTGTGGGGATTTATACGGCAACCACCTGCCATGATATAGTCAGAGTTATGGGGATTTATACGGCAACCACCTGCCATGATATAGTCAGAGTTATGGGGATTTATACGGCAACCACCTGCCATGATATAGTCAGAGTTATGGGGATTTATAAGGAAACCACCTGGCATATGATATAAAGCCCGAGTTTTGGGGATTTATAAGGAAACTACCCAGCATGATATATAGCCAGAGTTATGGGGATTTATAAGGAAACCACCTGGCATATGATATAAAGCCCGAGTTTTGGGGATTTATAAGGAAACTACCCAGCATGATATATAGCCAGAGTTATGGGGATTTATAAGGAAACCACCTGGCATATGATATAAAGCCCAAGTTTTTGGGATTTATAAGGAAACCACCTGAGATGATATATAGCCAGAGTTATGGGGATTTATAAGGAAACCACCTGGCATGATATAAAGCCCGAGTTATGGGGATTTATAAGGAAACCACCTGAGATGATATATAGCCAGAGTTATGAGGATTTATAAGGAAACCACCTGAGATGATATATAGCCAGAGTTATGAGGATTTATAAGGAAACCACCCGACATGATATATAGCCAGAGTTTTGGGGATTTATAAGGAAACCACCTGGCATGATATAAAGCTATATAGATTCAGATATAACGCCACAGTTATGGGGAAGGATGGAGATGTAAAGTTAAAAGACCTGGAGGCGTGCTAGTGAAAGTCAAGATTGCGAGATAAACATATATACAGGGATACAAGTTGATCATCGAGAAAATGTATTATTGGAAAGAACCAATCTCATTAAAATCAGACCCTTTATCACACTACGATACTCTTCGCTAATAAAGATCTGACAACACTGCATTGGAGGTCATGTCAGATTGACCTTACGATTAGCCAATCAGATTTCAGCCTACAAAATTGCTCGGTTTTAGAATGCTTCACTGCGCATGTCGCGTTTCAGTAACATGCTGTGGAGCAGTCTACTCTCGGTATTGGAAGAGACAATGTCATGACTTTTAGCCTATAAAACACAAAACAATTGCGTTGACAAACATAACACACCAACCATTATTAAATATTTACTGAAAAAAAAAAGAAAACAAGATCGTTTGACGGAATTCAGTAGCGGTACAAAATAATGTACGGATTCGTGGGATTGAACCTACACTAAAATTACACTCGCAGGTCAACAGTCGAATTCGCTATCAACTGAGCTAAGCGGCCCTGATGTACTTTGACTTACTATTTAGAATATCTACTTATTTCGCTGGAATATATATTTTCAAACCACATGACAGCGCCCATGATTTTCTTCATATTCTTGATGTAAAACATGCCATTTAGTGCATTTCTTTAAATGTATAGTGCAATCCACAACACACGAAGACTTTATCTTTATTCAGATATAGATCTATGTGTTTTATGTGATTTGTTCAGTCATCTGAAGTGCATATTCATTGGTTGAATTTATTTGAACTTCTCATGAATATTGATTAGATGAAAGGTCAATCTGATGTGGCCTCCAAGGCAGTGTTGTCAGATCCTATAGCGAAGAGCATCAAAGCATAATTAGGATTTGATTATAATGAGACTGGGAAAGAACTGGACCTGGATACATTTTAAAAATTCTCGAGTCATTTATCAGAGTATTCATTGAAAAAATGAATAGGGTGGATGGATGGAGTACTGTCATTGATAGAAGAGTTGTTACATAATGAATAGGGTACTATTTATTGATACAAGATTCTAATTAATGAACCGGGCATATTGACAGGACAGTTCTATTCAAAGATGCAAGATGTGTTTGTTTTTAACTGTAAATGTTTTTAACTGTAAACAATTTAACTTAAGTGCAACTAGAATAATCTGGATTAATCAATAATGCAGACAAACCAATAATCTGAATACAGATTTGTCAATAATCCAGACAAGCCATTGTCATAATTTGAACATTGATTACAATAATCCAGACGAACCATTGCCAATAATTTGAACATGGTTTACAATAATACAGACAAATCATTGCCAATAATTTGAATATTGAATCTGGATATGGATTTGTCAGTAATCCAGACAAATCATTGTCAATAATTTGAAAATTGATTTGTCAACAATCCAGACAAATCATTGCCAATAATTTGAACATTGATAACAATAATCCAGACAAATCATTGCCAATAATTTGAACATTGATTACAATAATCCAGACAAATCATTGCCAATAATTTGAACATTGATTACAATAGTCAAGACAAATCATTTCCAATAATTTGAATATTGATTTGTCAATAATCCAGACAAACTATTGCCAGTAATCTGGATACAGATTTGTCAATAACCCAGACGTAACAAATCATTGCCAAAATAATCCGGGTATGTATTTGTCAATAATCCAGACAAACCATTGCCAGTAATTTGAATATTGATTTGTCAATAATCCAAACAAATCATTGCCAATAATCTGGATATGGATTTGACAATAATCCAGACAAACCATTGCCAATAATTTGTTGATTTGTCAATAATCCAGACAAACTATTGACAGTAGTCTGGATACAGATTTGGCAATAATCTGGACAAACCACTGCAATCAGGTGTGTTTGACAAGGCTAAAGGTGAATATGATTTTTTAACAAAGCCAGTGACAATAATGATATTTTGATGAACAGCATAAAAGTTTGTGAGTGATTTTGTAACGAGAATTACTGAAAGCCTGGCAGATTTCAAGGAAATTGTATCGTTTGATAATTCCTTGTTTCAAGTACTTGTGTACTTGTAAGTGTCGATGATTTTATGTTACCTCATGTGGTCGTACATGGGAGTTTTTTCATGATAATTTATGTGTTTGGTGCATTTTGGCCAGCATGGTATTTAAATGTAATAAACCATGTGTGATACGTATTTATATATTTATAGAACGTGTATGTAGTTGTTATTGTGGTTGTCATGGTAACTGTTGAACAGCTGAATAAAATCTGTGCAATGAATCTGTGTATCAACAAATATTTAATGTAAATATGTATAAATGTAATATTTCATTATTTGCAAACTTTAAATTGAAAATAAAAGTATATGAATGTCTGCAATTAATGTAAAAGGTATGAAATGCAATATTTAATATTGTATCATTTACTTCTCTTCAATGTCTGTTTTTATTATCACTGAAATATTCACATATTGACAATTTTTTTTATAAAACTTGCTTTTAAGGGGACACACGGAAATCTTGAAGGTTTTTATCAAGCATTAAAGATAGCGTCCCAATTTATTAATCCAGTATCTTTTTGATTTGAATCCTGCTTGCTTATAATTAAGTAACATTTTGAGTTTTCATTTTTTTCTTCTTATTTTACCATATGCAATATAGTCACCAGTTTGTAATATGTAGAAGCAATTTGCTTTATAATATTCTTATAATTAATATTAATGATTGAACAAATGCAAGTTATGTGAAAAAGTAACGGGACGCTGTTTTTAAAAAAAATTAAGATTGCTATGTGTCCCTTTAAAGAAGCAGTTCAGGCAAAATGTGTCAAACTTGCAGTACTAAACACTAGTGGGTAAGGTTCAGAGAGAAACGTGTCAAACTTGCAGTACTAAACACTAGTGGGTGAGGTGCAGAGAGAAACGTGTCAAACTTGCAGTACTAAACACTAGTGGGTGAGGTGCAGAGAGAAACGTGTCAAACTTGCAGTACTAAACACTAGTGGGTGAGGTGTAGAGAGAAACGTGTCAAACTTGCAGTACTAAACACTAGTGGGTAAGGTGCAGAGAAACGTGTCAAACTTGCAGTACTAAACACTAGTGGGTGAGGTGCAGAGAAACGTGTCAAACTTGCAGTACTAAACACTAGTGGGTAAGGTGCAGAGAGAAACGTGTCAAACTTGCAGTACTAAACACTAGTGAAAACACAGAGAGAAACGTGTCCTTGTGCACTGATATTTTCTTGATGAAAATAAATTATATGTTTTTACTTTTAATAAAGTTATAAAAAACCTCCATCAACGTGCATTTAAAAAATCTTTCAAGCTGTTTTACTATACGTAACAGTCAGAGGCAGTTGGTGTATCCTACACGGTTGTAACATCAGACCTGCATTTCATGTGTAGGTTTTTTTATCACATAACATGACTTCTGCGAGTGCAATAAAGCCATGACTTATTTCTCGTAATACACTAGTGTATTATCTTGTAATACACTAGTGCATTACAGATGCAAATGAGGGCCAAACCACTGTGTTTGTATACCGTAAAGATTTAATCCCGATTGTTTGCATGGTATATCATACGATACGTTCAGACACCTGAACTATTTATCATTGTTTGAAATCTTACCTCAAAAAATGTATGATAGTAACGTTAAATTTGGTTTAAGGTGTCGCAGTATTTGTAGGGCGAACGCATTTACAGCCGCGTAACGTAGCGACGTCATGTAAACGACGTCATGATTTCTCTTACAAATCGCAGCTTTATATAAGATAAATTGAAAACATTAAAGTCAAACTATCACGTCGTAGGTGTGTTATGTGATAAACAGAATCTTACATTCGTGACTGTGTTATATTGATTTTAATAAACTCGGATAAAAAGATAGGATACTCGGCAGAGCGTCGTATCGTATCATTTTATCTAACTTGTTTATTAAAATCAATAATACACAGTCACTCATGTAAGATCCTCTATGTAAAACATCGTACTTTATCTGTATACAATTATTGTAGGATACCTATAACTGTGTTTGTATTTATTTATTGGGGCAGTGCAATCTATTGTTAAACTAATACGGAGTCATTTGATGAATGACTGTTTATTCTATACGCTATAATTATAACTTTTAGACAAATAGACTGCATTAGTGGGATGTGGACCTGGCCTATTGTTTAGTGATCGGGAAAATGTTCAAGCCCAGACAGCATGATTATTCATATATGACCTGTCTAGCCCAGACAGCATGATTATTCATATATGATCTGTCTAGCCCAGACAGCATGATTATTCATATATGATCTGTCTAGCCCAGACAGCATGATTATTCATATATGATCTGTCTAGCCCAGACAGCATGATTATTCATATATGATCTGTCAAGCCCAGACAGCATGATTATTCATATATGATCTGTCAAGCCCAGACAGCATGATTATTCATATATGACCTGTCAAGCCCAGACAGCATGATTATTCATATATGACCTGTCAAGCCCAGACAGCATGATTATTCATATATGATCTGTCAAGCCCAGACAGCATGATTATTCATATATGACCTGTCAAGCCCAGACAGCATGATTATTCATATATGATCTGTCAAGCCCAGACAGCATGATTATTCATATATGATCTGTCAAGCCCAGACAGCATGATTATTCATATATGACCTGTCAAGCCCAGACAGCATGATTATTCATATATGATCTGTCAAGCCCAGACAGCATGATTATTCATATATGATCTGTCAAGCCCAGACAGCATGATTATTCATATATGACCTGTCTAGCCCAGACAGCATGATTATTCATATATGACCTGTCTAGCCCAGACAGCATGATTATTCATATATGACCTGTCAAGCCCAGACAGCATGATTATTCATATATGACCTGTCTAGCCCAGACAGCATGATTATTCATATATGACCTGTCAAGCCCAGACAGCATGATTATTCATATATGACCTGTCAAGCCCAGACAGCATGATTATTCATATATGACCTGTCAAGCCCAGACAGCATGATTATTCATATATGACCTGTCAAGCCCAGACAGCATGATTATTCATATATGACCTGTCTAGCCCAGACAGCATGATTATTCATATATGACCTGTCAAGCCCAGACAGCATGATTATTCATATATGACCTGTCAAGCCCAGACAGCATGATTATTCATATATGACCTGTCAAGCCCAGACAGCATGATTATTCATATATGACCTGTCAAGCCCAGACAGCATGATTATTCATATATGACCTGTCAAGCCCAGACAGCATGATTATTCATATATGACCTGTCAAGCCCAGACAGCATGATTATTCATATATGACCTGTCTAGCCCAGACAGCATGATTATTCATATATGACCTGTCAAGCCCAGACAGCATGATTACCCTCCTAACCCTCTCCTGTGTATTTAATATTAACTTCATGCAACAGCTTTATGGACCTGGGGCATTCATCTGCAACAGCTCTATGGGCCTGGGGCATTCATCTGCAACAGCTCTATGGACCTGGGGCATTCATCAGTAACAGCTCTATGGACCTGGGGCATTCATCTGCAACAGCTCTATGGACCTGGGGCATTCATCAGTAACAGCTCTATGGACCTGGGGCATTCATCTGCAACAGCTCTATGGGCCTGGGGCATTCATCTGCAACAGCTCTGTGGGCCTGGGGCATTCATCTGTATCCCCTCTATGTACAAGGGAAATTCATCTGCAACAGCTCTATGGGCCTGGGGCATCCATCTGCAACAGCTCTATGGACCTGGGGCATTCATCTGCAACAGCTCTATGGACCTGGGACATTCATCTGCATCAACTCTGTGGACCTGGGGAATTCCTCTGCAACAGCTCTATGGGCCTGGGGCATTCATCAAAATAAATATGGTACAACTTAAATCATATATGAAAAGTCATACTGTGTGTGCAAAATTTAATACTTGAGTATATTCATTATTCAAATAATGTATGATCAAGGGGAAAAGAAACGCAACTCAGGAATTTCTGCTCATTATAATGTATACATTGCACACTTAATTTCATGTAATATTCCAGAGAAATACCAAGATGTGAAAAAAATGTGTTGCAGCTAGTTAGAGAAAGGACACGACTTTGCTGTTGTACTTTTTAATCACAGTCCCTTTGTACACTATTTAATCCCAGCTCCCTTTGTTATGTGATATTCATAAATGTTGAAGTTCTGCTTTGAAAATTTGACCTATTTCAGTACTGTATTTAGTGTAAAGAGACTGCAAAATACTACATCCAAAATGTGCACACCTGCTTGCATCAAACATATTCTATCAATAATGAAACTGAAGGGATAGCATTTGCAAAGGATACACCTTCTTTTTTCGAAAGGAAAGCTCTATGTAGTCCTGTATCATTCGATTAACATGTATGTTTGTATGTTGTTTTACGTCATTTTCAACACATGTAAGGCTATATATGATGGTCAATTCTTTTTGTGGTGGAGGTAGATCACCCACTTTTCCTGGGTAGAACCAGTACTGTACACCTCCCGCTATCTGTAAAAATCACTTCCTCACTTAAAAGAGCTCCCAGTGGGATTCGAACTATTCGATTAACAGCAGCGTGTTTTTGTATACATGCAATGCCAATATATAGCAGAATTTCCCCGAGTTGTGATTCTTTTTTCCTTTAGTATATGTAAATGATAATTACTTGAATAGTTACATAGTTTATTTATTGATCAGGGTAATGAGTGATGTTGTAGTTGAATTACACCTGTGTGAGTTATATCATGTACATGCTATTAAAAGCAAATTATATTTGCAATATTTTATAAAATACGATGCATCACATCAAACAGTATTAACTCATTTTAGAATTATTTTATATTTAGAATTTTGTGATTCTTGAAAACTCAAAACTCGGTGTTAAAGTGGAAACTCAATCAGTTCTAAGAACTGTTTGAGTCTCTCCACTTTTGCTAAATTAAACCAATTGGAATGCCTCATTCATATTAAAAATCAATTAGAAATTAATTAAAACATGATTGCTTCTCTCATGACATCACTTTGTGGTATTACCACTTTCTGCTAGTTGATGTCACATCTTTTCACTCAACCAGTTCTGAGAACTGACGGAGTATAAATTACTGTAAAAAAAAAGTGTTCGGCTGTATCTCTCATTGAGTAATGAGTTTCTTGAAACCAAGAACCACAATATTCTAAATATACAATAATTCTAAAATGATTTAATAGACTGTTAATAATGAATATACTAAAATTGTTCATGAAAACTGATTTTGTGCTGTATACGGTACATTTACATCTATAGTCATTACATATGGTTTCTTATAAAAAAACACAAAAAAAACAATTTAATATATGCAAATGATATGTAATGATGTTTTAAATAGTTCAAATATTAATGTTCAATGATTTATGAATGGAATTTAGCCTAAAATAATATTTAACTTTACCTATTGTCATGATGTTAGTACATAACTATCGATGATTGGGGACCAGTCAAAAATCACAAACTTGGTTTACACTATTACTAGAACTGAGTACCAGTCTAGTCACACTATACAATATCAATACAACTAAGGACTGTCTACAGCAAAACTTAATTGGCTCACATTGAAGACACGTCTACAATCACACATCGCTCGCAGTATTGGTAGAATTATGGACCAGTCTACATTTATACTTAGCTCGCAATATCAAACTGAGTTCCAGTCTACAGTAACAATTGGTCTGCAGTATAACTAAAACTGAGGACCATTCTTCAATCATGCATGGCTTGCAATATCACTTCAACTGAGGACCAGTCCATAGTAAAACTTTGCTCACAATATCAAAAAACTCTAACCAGTCTACATTTACACTAGGCTAGCAATATCGCCAGTTTACAGTCACTCGGCTAGAAATATCACTAAAACTGAGGACCAGTCTATGGTCACACTGGCTAGCAATATCACTAGAACTGAGGACAAGTCTATGGTCACAGTGGCTAGTAATATCATTAGAACTGAGGACCAGTCTATGTTCACACTGGCTAGCAGTTTCACTGGAACTGAGGACCAGTCTATGGTCACACTGGCTAGCAATATCACTAGAACTGAGGACCAGTCTATGTTCACACTGGCTAGGGGGCACTCCACAGTTTCATGTACATTTCTCAATAATCAAACCCATGACAAGCCCTTAGCCTGAACCCGCGAGCAAAAATAAATCACACCATCATTGTGTCATACATTTCTTAGAAGACAATAAAATTACCCATGTTTCCATACCAAATACAAGTATCAAAAAGTATTTTCTGTACAAATTTAGTCCCATTTCTTTAAGATTACCCCACCCTTCAAAACATGATAAAAATGCAATTTTAGCAATATCTCAAATGTCAATAAACCAAAAAAAATAAATTTCCTAAGCATATCATGGTCATGTCTGCACTTATCATGCTCTTGCATATCAGGAAATGCTAAATTGTACATACCGAGTCCGGCATTTTAAAAAGTTATTCCATGCTAATCATCATGTGTGTGAAAATCGGCCATTTTATCCACTTTATGGAAGTTTTTGATAGTTTCGTATTCTATTTATAGCCTCCATAAAACCCAAACAAGGCAGCTTTGACAGATATCAAAATCAAGCCATAAGTACTAATAACTGAAAAAACAAACAAACATGCACTTTATAACCATTATTAATACCATTCATGGACCTAAAAGACGCTTAGTAGATTTCTTTCACATTTACACCATGGACATTAATGCGAAACTGTGGACTGCCCCCCTAGCAGTATCACTGGAACTGAGGACCAGTCTATGGTCACACTGGCTAGCAATATCACTAGAACGGAGGACCAGTCTATGGTCACACTTACTAGCAATATTACTAGAACTAAGTACCAGTCTATAGTCACACTGGCTAGCAATATCACTAGAACTGAGGACCAGTCTATGGTCACACTGGCTAGCAATATCACTATAACTGAGTACCAGTCTAGTCACACTGGCTAGCAATATCACTAGAACATAGGACCAGTTTAGTCACACTGGCTAGCAATATCACTAGAACTGAGGACCAGTCTATGGTCACACTGGCTAGCAATATTACTAGAAATGAGGACCAGTCTATGGTCACTGTTAGCTTGTTAAAGTTGCAGAAAATACCTAATTATGACATTTAATGGGCATTTTGATTTTATTCATAAATGTTGCAAAGTTCGAAATTGTGTGCTCAGAATTTATAAGTATGAATCTAAATGAGACCAAAATATTATCTGACCTCATTTGTGTCGTGTGTTGTCGGTGATGTGTCTGACAGTTTGCCCATCTCATTAAAACCAAATCCCTTTTACGCTTTGATACTCTCCGCCTTGTAGCATAGAGTAGCATAGTGTGATAAAGGGTCTGGTTTTAATGAGATTGACAGTTTGTACGTCGTTCAATCAAGGAATCCCAGGCGTCATAAACTCAAGTTTTATCCATATGATTACTGTTTGTTCGATAATTAAAATCTAAATGTCAGTGTTTTATATATGTTGAAGGTTGAGAAACAGTTAAACATTTACTGCATCTTACATCGTTTTACTGCTAAAGATGTTGTGATTATTGGGTACCAAAAAAAGCAGATAAATGTTGAATGCATTCACAGAAGCGATAGGTTTTATGTTTTTTAACTGCATTCTGATGCATGCAGGAATGCAGTTGTTAATGTATTATCAGGTACATGTATTTGTTTTACAACCACTAAATGTATTCATAAATACAGCTGAGTGCAGTTAAAAAATGTAGTAGACATAATGGATTGATAATTGACCTTGCAATCCGCTTAATTTAACTACAAAAGGCAAAGGTTTGGGATACTGGAATTATATTTTGATTCAATACAATACAATCTGTGTTTTCTGATAGGTGTATGTATATTGTATGGAACGTAGTGTGGTTACCAGATGATGCTGCTATATGTGCAGCAGAAAAGGAAAATAAACAACACAGCAACAAAAGTACATTCAATTACAGTTTGTAAATAAAATTGATTACAAATTTGTAATTATGCGTTAATTTATTATCTTTATACATGCAGGCTATTGTGCACACGATCAAAATAAACTACAGGACAATTATTTATTCCGACAACATGCATGTGTGTATTTGTATTGACGTTCATAAATATATCTGTATTTTGGTGTTGAGCAATTTTGGACCAATTTGATATTTTAGTTTCGACTTTTTTCTGGAAATAGAAACTTATTTGATAAGCATTTATCTGGTTGCTTTAAAAATAATCTTAAAAACTTTGATCTGGTTCCTGGACTTGGTATTTTGTGTTGCCTGCATAGCATGGCAGACACTTAGGGATCACTTTGTCCGTCTTTCATCATCGGCTGTCACACTTTAACCTGCCAATTTTCAACTAAACTTCACACACATTTTCATCCTTGTCTCAAGGAATGTTGTTTCACATGTCCACTAACTCTTGACTTTCATTTTGACAGAGTTATGCCTCTTTTCATAAAATTTTAACCTGCAACCTAACCAAGCGCATAACTGGCTGAAATTATCACACGGCAGGTGACAAAAGTGTTCTGTTTAACTCCCTTTTAGTTATGACCATAGCGGTGAGAATCATAGCTCTTATGGTTTTATATTCTATGCTGACCATTATATAAATACTGAAAAAGGGATCCTTTGGAAGCAACAAACACAAACAAGAGATAAAAGTAGCGGACTCGGGTTTTATGGAGTCTGTTCATGAAAGGTCAGGGGTTTTTTTTGGCTGTTTTTATAGCCGAAATTCGGTCATATTCCCAATGCCAAAACATACCTTTTTTCCCCAATTAATTAAGTGTGCCAATCCAATGATTGGGGTTCAAAAGCTTAAATAAATGCTTCTGTTTATCTTGGTGTACAGAAAACAGTATTAAAGATATAATTATGAAAGGAATGCTTTACTTTACATTTTTCCGAATTTTATTAAAAATCGCGCTAAAATTCCCAATTTTATGAAAAATCGCGCTAAAATGCCCAATTCCAGGGGTACGGGTCATGTTCCCAAAATCATGAAAAAAAGCCCATGAGGTAATGTTAAGTGCAACACCTCTCACGCCTTCAGCACCGGCTTAAGCGATATTCTACTTTAAGTCACAAAGATTGGGCTTGATCCCTAAGTAATAACACTATTGATTTGTAGTCAGGGGCAACTTTTTACTGCGGCCACACAGTACTAAACAAACACTAGTGTGAATGTCAATAAATACTGAAAAGGGGATCACTTGGAAGCAACAAACACAAACAGGAGATAAAAGTAGTTTTATCGAGTCTGTTCATGAGTGGTAATGTAGGTGCAACACCTCTCGCGCCTTAAGCCATGAACCATGATTAAAAAAATAAATAATTAAATCTACATGTTTGATGTAGTTGCTTGACTAAGTATCTGGTTGCTTGATCTAATTTTAACAAGTTTGAAAGCCATTCACCTAAGGATCATCCATGTGAAGTTTGGTCTAAATTAACCAAGGAGAAAAGGTAAAGGACACTGACAAAAAGCAGTCACAATAGCTCTTTGGCTCCAGTAAGCTAAAAATCCAATCTGTATCAAATATTGTCATGTAGTTAGAAGCGCTACTGCACAAGATGTAAATTATGTTACTTTCTGATCCAGTGTCATGACAGTTTAAAGGGTCACGCGGCTATCTTGAAGTTTTTATAAAGCATTAAAAGTGTGTGTATGTAGTTCTAAGGATTATAGTCCCTCTGCCATACAACCAATAGGACATCCTAAAGGTATAGTACAATAGAGTCTGGACTTCTCAGACGTGGAAATTAGCGGGACAGGGGGTAAAATCATAATGAATGTCCTGAATGGGGCAAGGGGTAAATATTATAATGACTGTCAGTGTCTTGGAGGGGCAGGGCGTAACCGTAACAGTAACCCTAGCATCTCGATTCTTAAAGCCAACATCATTTTGACTTTAAACCTGCTTGTGTATAATTAAATAAAAAATTGACTTCATGTTTTCTTTGTTATTCTTCCAAATGTTTTTATATATTTTGTTGGTGCAATATAATAAACAGTTGGTAATATGTAGATCTATTCTAATAAGTAATATTTATGATTACAAAAATGCAAAATAGAAAAACTAATGGGATGACGTGAGTTTTAAACAAATGAAGATTGCAATGTGTCCATTTAAAGTACTTCGATCTGTTGATTTTTCTGCCAATAAAAAGTTGTTTTTGGCCTCCAGACAGTAAATCACAATTTTCCATTTTATATCTCTAAATAGCAGGTTGGTCCGGAATTGTATCATAAGCATGCCAGCTTAGTATAGCTATGTACACCAACTTTTAATTAAGCGAGGGAATGGTGTCTGTAATTTGTAGCTAGGTCAGAGAAATACCGGATGGAGAAATTTCAAATTAGCACTGAGCAAACTCCTGATTACAATGTTGTGTACATGGTTGTACGAGGTTGGTCATTTACTTATAAACATAGATTCATGTGATACTATAAATATGTTTGAAGAATAAAAATAAAATGATCATGATGTATTGTATTGTTATTTGTCTTTATCAAACCAAGTGTAGTGTTGTCCAGATTGTGTCACACATGCAATTAGATGGTCTCGGGAGCATATGTGTTGCCTTCTGGGGACTTGTTTCAGAATGTATGACACACGACTATTGTCATTAAGGACTATTGGCCTGCCATCTTAAAAAAAATAACCGGGAGCTGTTGGATGACCGCACACTCGAGTTTTGTGGGGAAAAAAAAAAGGAGTATTTAACCCAGTGTGACCTTGACCTTTATATGTTAATATGGTCATGTCGATGTTGTCATGATGAGTATATATTGAAAGTTTGATCAAGAAATGAGAGTTATAGCCAACGTTTAGCTTTCGCACAGACATATTAATAAACAGATAGGAAACTTCCTATCTTAACCAATGAAGTAACCAAAATATCACGTGGCACTTTAACTTTTCCTTCTATCTTCTCTCTCAATTATTCACCAATTTTGATGAGAATACATCCAAAAGGTTCATAGTGAATAGCAAAATGGTATTGTAATAATTTATGTTTATTTTCAAAATAAGAAATTGTAAAAAAAATGTTTAAAGTTTAAAATGTCATCATTTTTCGTTTTTCTCTTAAAATCAATGTTTTGACATAGTCCAAGTTTCCATCAAACTCCTTTTTTGCTCTCAATGTAAGAGAAAACAAAATACTATCATTGGAAAGAAAATTAAATTTGTGATGGTATTTGGCTTGAATGAAACTTGTATCTATAAAACAATTCATGATATGTGTGTTTAAAGTTGGGAAATATTTTGTGAAATTTTCGAACTGTGCCACTTGAAATTTACACAATTTTCATATCGTCCAATCTATTTGTTATTAGGTATGTGGTTTTCGTGACGACTGACGTACATTCACACAAATGTGTATTTGTGTATTTGTGTGGCTACCCCTTTGTTCTGCCTATTGTTCTTCTAGTAGAGTAAAAGGATTTTTAGCCACATAACAGAAACAGAATGAATAACATCTATCGTTCTCTATTGTTCTCCCGGCCACATAAGTATTGAGTAATGAGCTCGGACGGACCGACGGATCACAAAGTGATCCCTAATTATCGCATTTTTCTTAGAAAAGGCGGCACAAAAAGCTGTATGAATTATAGAATTGATACTCGAATGGACGCTTTTGTTTCATTGAGAAATCCTGATAATTTTGGTGATTGTACATACCTCCTATACTTCTGAACAAATGAAAACTAGAACTAACACTGAAGGTGATGAATACCCCCGCTTTTTGATCAGTTATGCGTATATGAAGTTTGGGAACCCATTCAAAAATGTTTGAGAAATGCAAGTGATAACAAGAGGTCAATGACCTTGAAGCTCTACTGATTGATTTTGATTTCAGGAAGTAGTCGCTACAGACTTGTTTTTTGAAAATTTTGCTAGGATCAATTAGACATCAAGAGCAACATTCCTGTGAAGTTTCATGAAAATCCGTCAAGTAGTTTCACAGGAATAGTCGCTACAAGTTTTCATTATATAACTCTATGTAAACAAAGATGGCCGCTGACAGCCATGTTTAACGTCGAATCAAAATAATGTTTGACTCTGATAACCATCATGTCATGCTGATCAATTTACAAAAAGTCCCATATCAATATCACTTATAGTTTTCAAGACGTAGTCGCTACAAACTTCTTTTTTAAAAAATATAATTTTAGCTGTGGTGGCCATCTTGAATTTCTGGCCGATCTGAAATTATTTATTTATTTATTTTTATTTTTTTTGGCCCACCTTCTCAACCCCTTTTATCTACTCCTTTCTTTCGCCTCCCCTCACTCCGTCTTCCGCCAGCTCTGCTGTTGTCCCTCCTACTAGATGGTGATCTGTTCTGACATACTTTCTGCTGAAGCCTCGCTGTATATTCAGTTTCTGCGACGACTCTCGCTGTTCACCCGCAGTTCACCTGATTTTTCTCTTTTTTCCTTCGGATTGTACTGTTTCTGGGACATTGCTGATATGTCCTCTGTTATTGTCTATTGCTGTGAAACAGCCTCCCCCTAATACTACATGGTACTCCATTTAAGCTACTATGCCACTACTAGGCTACTGGCCACTGCATACTTTAGACGCGCCATACGAAGAACCAACGAATTTCTGTCTACAGCTTCCCTTCTTTCAGTGAACGTCGGCCTAACATCGTCACAAGACAGCAGTGAGGTACTAACTACTCATGAAGCAAATTTGAGGGCCGAGAAGGTGGATTTTTGCCGAATGATAATGAATGATAAGCAATGAATAAATGAAAGATGATAATGGAGAGACCAGCATCCGGCGGGGTTTGAACCCACCACCTTCCGCTTGTGGGCCCAGTGCTCTACCATCTGAAATTTTGCTAGGATCAATTAAACATTAAGAGCAACATTCCTGTAAAGTTTCATGAAAATCTCCAAAGTAGTTTCAAAGGATTAGTCGCTACAAGTTTTTACTATATAACTCTATGTAAACAAAGATGGCTGCTGGCAGCCATGTTTAACGTCGAATCAAAATAATGTTTGACTCTTATAACCATCATGTCATGCTGATCATCTTACAAAAAGTCCAATATCAATATCACTTATAGTTTTCAAGAAGTAGTCGCTACAAACTTGTATTTTGAAAAATCTATTTTTAGCCATGGTAGCCATCTTGAATTTCCGTGCGACCTGAAATTTTGCTAGGATCAATTAGACATCAAGAGCAACATTCCTGTTAAGTTTCATGAAAATCCGTCAAGTAGTTTCAGAGGAGTAGTCGCTACAAGTTTTCATCATATAACTCTATGTAAACAAAGATGGCCACTGGCAGCCATGTTTAACGTCGAATCAAAATAATGTTTGACTCTTATAACCATCATGTCATGCTGATCATTTTACAAAAAGTCCCATATCAATATCACTTATAGTTTTCAAGACGTAGTCGCTACAAACTTCTTTTTTAAAAATCTATTTTTAGCTGTGGCGGCCACCTTGAATTTCTGGCCGATCTGAAATTTTGCTAGGATCAATTAGACATTAAGAGCAATATTCCTGTAAAGTTTCATGAAAATCTGTCAAGTAGTTTCAAAGGAGTAGTCGCTACAAGTTTTTACTATATAACTGTATGTAAACAAAGATGGCCTCTGGCAGCCATGTTTAACGTTGAATCAAAACGATTTTTGACAAGGACCAACATCATGTCATGCTGATCATTTTAGAAAAAGTCCCATATCAATATCACTTATAGTTTTCATGAAGAAGTCGCTACAAACTTGTTTTTTAAAAACCTATTTTTAGATCTGGCGGCCATCTTGGATTTCACATCAACATGAATTTTTGCTAGGATCAACTACACTTCATGGGCAACATTTCTGTAAAGTTTCATGAAAATCCATTCAGTAGTTTCAGAGGAGAAGTCGCTACAAAAAAAAGTTTACGGACAGACGGACGACGGACGCCGCACCACGGCATAAGCTCTGCTGATCTCTGATCAGTAGAGCTAAAAATGTGTTACGGGATGCGACGGGACAAAAAATTGTTATGCGACAGGATGTTACGGACAGCGTGATCCCTCACTTCACTTTGTGAAAGCGGGAGTATAACTAGAAAAGTGGACAGGAATACTCCTGATGCAATCCATCAGCTGAAATTAGGTCATCGACTCAGCCGAAAGTCACTGGATGGGAACAGCGAGATGATATGTGCAACTAGACTTCACGGATACTTCCTGACAAGAATTGCCAAAATCTGTCGAGATCAAGGCAAGTCCAAAAAAGAACTGTCACATGCGTACAAACATCTGACGCATGGACAATGGCACCGCTATATGGCCCCCACTCCCCGTATACAGCTGGGGCATAAAAAAAGCAAGATTATAAGAATCCACCACGAGTATCCATGTGATAGGATTTGTTTGTTTGGTGTTCGACGACGTTTTCAGCACGTGCAAGGTTATATACGACGGTAGATTTTATTTGAGGTGGAGGAAGACCACCCACTTTTCCTGGGTAGAACCAGTACTGCACACCTCCGTAAGACTCTTCCTCACAAGTCAAGCTCCCAGTGGAATTTGAACCCACAGCGGTGAAAGACGAGAAGGTTTACAACGCAACGTTGTTAACACCTCAGCCACGGAGATGCTTTGTAGGAAATCTCACCCGAGGATCAGAATTGTAACCAGGGACGAGGCTCTGCTGAGTTCCTGGTTGCAATTCTGATCCCGAGGGCAAGATTTACCTATCTCACATGGTCCGATGGATAAACTAATGTGGGCTATTTTTCTCCTATTATGAGCTTTATAGCACAAGCATACTTCATTGACCATATCTGATTGTAAGCTAGAGTAAGGCGACGTCACCAACGTGACATGACTTTTCATGTAAGAGTCACATGTAAGAATAGAGTTTTCTTGCATACTGGATAAGACTATCTACGTTTTACATGGGGGTTGGAAATTCTTATCTTTATCGGTAAAGATGAAAAGTCACGCGCACCAACATCCGGTATGCAGGAAAACATGCAAACGTTAGTAGCTGGCGGCGTCAACACACAACATGTCTCTGATTTGCAAGAAAAAGAATCTATCAAGGGTTTGCAAGAAAAAGACTATCATGGGTATTCGGTTCAGATGGGTAATTCCAACCCTAGGCAGGGCTCTGGAAATATTTTGAAAATCCACTTGCCCTGTCCAAAATGTCACTTGCCCCAAATTCAAAAGTCACTTGTCCCAAAATCAAGCCTTTGTCAATGTACCAAACTTTTCTAGATGCTGCGCGCCACCGACGTATCCATGGTGGGTAGTAGATTATGTTTAGGGCTGGATTTCACTGGAGAATCACGAGAAATAGATCCATTTTCAGATTGGCTGGGTGAACACAAATCAACACCATCACTACTATCCTTAAATCCAAGTTCACCGTCAGACTGACCACCAGAATCACACAAATCAACATTTCTAAGATCACCAGGTGTATTTTCCTCAGTAATTTTAGACACATGTTTAGGTTTTGTCCTTACAAGGAACGTAATAGAGACATGGTTAATTTGTAACTTTTTTTGTAAGATTGTTGAAATAATGAAGGATCATTTATTAAATACTGCATCATGTAATTACCCACAGGAATCGGACATATTGTAAATGCATGTAATAAACCACATTGACTATCCAATACTAGTATATTAAAATATATTTTTATATACATGCGGGGACCTACATATGGGGATACTGTACTATGTTTACAATACGTCCGATTCCTATGAATTACCATAGAAACTCATGAATATCAAAAGAAACAATGACCCCTTTCACACTTTTCCAAACCGCCTTTGATTACATCATCAATTTTACATCAACATTCGTGAATGTGTTTCAAAAGTTTCCCTTTATAGTAACTGCAAACAAAACATCTGCCTACTCAGCTTTAATCGTCAACGCCAGGCCACAAATAAAGTGATAATCGTGTTACCAAATGTGCCAAACAAAATACAAACTCGCAAAGTTTAATTCAATTCAATTTTTTATTAAAGCATAAACATTTTACAATGTCCATCGCCATCAGCATTAATAATATGTGTCAAAATAACTAATAAAGCAACCCGCTGCATTCACATACCTTCCTTAATTAGTGCCAGTAATTAATTTCTACTTTATTTGTGTATAGTACAGTACTTGCCGTAATCGTTTATAAATTGCTGTTTGTTTACAATTTTCCAATGACCCGCGTTTCACCTTTTACACAGCTATAAGTACTTGGCGGACTGATCAGTGTGTATTCATTACCTTTTCCGATAACATTCAATGTTGCGCGTAAAATAATGCATAACAGAAGTCTACAAACTTTACAATGGTTACGTTTTATCGATTATAATTGGATTAATTTTTGGGATGGTCTTATCATGTTAGTAGACTGAATTGGGGTTTTAAGGCGCACCAACACATGAAAAGGTTATATGGCGCCTAAAGGCATGAACATGCCAGGCTCATCTTCCATGTACATCGAGATAAAATATGGAAAATGGGCCTAGAACCTTCTCACCCTGTTAGTAGAGGACACACTTTAGTATAAATAGGGAGATGAATATTATTAATGCTATCGGCGCATGGACATTTTTGATTGGCACCTCAAACTTTCCTCGGCCAATCAGGTTTTGACAAACTGTCAAAGTGGGAGGGATTTCTTAATTACCGCTCGCGGCGAAAGCGATGGGTTCGTAATCGGCACACTTTATGATAAGCCGAGTTTTCGTTTTGATTTATTGTCTAAAACGGAAACGTCCAGTCGGGCAAGTGTCGGACAACCAGATTTGCGAAGGACACCTGCCCGCAACCAAATTCCACTTGCCCGGGGCGTCGGGCAACCATATTTCCGGAGCCCTGCTAGGTATAAGTGTTTTAATCGCAACCTCTGCAGAAACACTTGTACTTCGGGTTGGAATTCCCTATGACTAGAAATAGGAGAAATACCAAAGCCAAGACGGAGTTATCTAATCTTGTTGCATAGGCAATATAAAGTAAATGGCGATCAAAAGACAACTGTAACAAAGTTTCTGCCATCAGAGATAGTTTTATTTTCCTTGCCAATTATCTGTGAAACACTGCTGGATATTGTAACATAATTGTCGTACAAAATAATAGTAACTGGTAGTTCACTACCACGCAAATAAACACTAGCATGTTTATATCCAAAAGCACATGATGTTCAGGTCAACAATACTTGCATAAAAAGATGATTATGTAGCGTAATTAAATATTGAAGAAGCTTGTAGAATAATATTTCAAACTTGATTTGAGGATGGTAAAACTGAATTATTTTAACTTCTAGTATTAGTTTAAACATGTTTTATTTCTCATTCGTTGCACAATAGAAGAAAAAAAGAATAAGAACCAAAGTAAAATGTTTTCCTCCGATATTCTACACATCTAGTATTATAAAGTTTCTGAAACAAGTTTGATCATCAGTATATCTTAAAAGTTGACTTTTTTTTTTTAGACTCTATTTCCGTTTAATAAAATCATCTTCAAGGCAAGTATTATTAAGCAGGGTCTTGTACATGTATTTTGATTTTATTTTAATTTTTTACATTTTTTTTGGCTCAGAATTTCACTTGAAATTCAAGTGAAATTTTGATTTTTTCACATTTCTTACAAAACATTAGTGAAAGGCAAAAGTTATAAATCAACTGGTCACGCATTATTTTGATCAATACTCCACAAGAATAGTACACCCATCTCCCCGCGTGTAACCCCTGGTGACCAACTGATTCAGAACCTAATACAGACCTACCACAGAAAACATGAATATATTAGTAATCTCTTGCACAAAAAGTCGACAAACAAAAATATTATAATAAAACAAATCTAGAATAAGTTTTACATTTTGCTGCAATCTGGACTTTTGTACCCAAAACCACAATTTGTAAGCATTTCTCCTGGCAAAATGTTATTGTAACATGTTCATACATCTAGATAGGCCCATATTGTGTATGGAATTGCTTAGTTATGCAAAAGAAGCAATTAAATACAAAGAAGTCTCCCGTAATGATCGGTGTGGCTGTCTATACCAAACTATAAAGTACACTAAAGATGGTATCCCTGTGTTGTGTACAATGGGTTGCCATGCCAACATGGTCGTTTCCATGGTGATGGCAAAACAAAGACTAGATGATATTAAAGTCTGACGTTGCTGCTGAAAATTGCTCTACGCTCCTACGGTATTGTAGCTGTACTTTACAGTCTAGTTTGATAACTCTCGTATGAAGTTCCTAATGCTCTGTGCCTCTACATGGTATCTGATACCCATCATAGTTCCAGCAAACCGTGTGCACCGATTTTTAACGCACACACAACAACCAATGCCGGTCATTGTTACAACAGAAATAAACTGAGATCCTTGACGGAATAATATTAGGCTGAATGTTTTATGTGACGCTCGTAGCCAGATCTTGCACACGCACTAGCAGTCGGTCGACAAACACATGCACAAGAGAAGTGCAGAATGAGTTCAAATCAAATTCTTGCACAAACACACTCACACCCTCAACAACAGAGATGAGTTTTGAAGAATGATTTAGACATGATAAATGAAATGATATTTTATGATGAGCTCAACGACCCATTTGACAAACAAGAATAATCCGCTTTGTGAAAAAATAAAACAGACGGAAGTGAAATTGCACACGTAAAACATACACAAGCGTTCATGGAATTTTCCTATTCACGACTACTGTAACATTGGAGGCATTGATGTTGATTTCACAACATTGCTGTCTACTGTGTCGTCTGCTGTTGGTTGAAGTTTGGACGGCCGAATCCTTGGGTATTGCCAGGGTTTGTACCTCCCCTGGTGTTGGTGCTGGCACCCCCACGGAAACCACTGCTGCTGCTACCTCCTCGGCTGTAGCCAGATCCTCCTCCTCGAGAACCTAATCAAGTAGATTAAAATTTAATAGGTGTGGTTTTCAATTTCAGATTAACTTGAAGCTTTGAAAGGACTGGATGCGATATGGATGCCATTATGAGATTATATGATACTACATGTTCTTTATTACACAAGAACTACAATTTTAAAAGTGTTAAATAGTGCAATGGGGAAAGGTTTTTTATTTATTAACTTTTGTTGTAGAACAAACCCCTTTTAATTAAAAGACCCTTATACTGATATTTCGAAAGGCAAGGTAGGGTTTGTTTAACTGTCGGAATCAAAAGCCAAAATACATGAACACATTTACTTGCCAGCTTCACAAAGTTTGCTAAGACAAGGCCTTTTAGTTTTGAAGGAGAAAGAGACGAAAGAAAAAATTACATGAAGTAATTTTTAAGTACCTAACTCTGGTAGAAATCATCTAAATCAAACGCAGATAATAAATGCACACCTCAACTAGCTGGTGATGCTTTACAGTTTGAAGTGAGATGCAAACAAGGCGAACTGACACCTGGACATCACAGTATATATATATTTATTGCACCTCGCACAAAATCCTAGGAATTTCATTGAATAGCGGTCACAGGGTGACCCTCTATTATTCTATAGTGGGTCAGTAGATTTCATAGAGGGTCACTAAAACAGTATGGACTACAAATACGACTCAAAGTTTAAACTATTTGCAAATAGTTCTCTAAGGCGTTAGTAACAAACATAATAAATTTAATGTTTTTAAACTGTACCGGTCGTGACTTCGACGTCATGACGTCAAACTGCGCGAACATCTCAATGACGTTGACGCTCCATTAAAATGGGTTAAATATAGGCGTTTGCCTTTAAAAAGGGTGCTCGATGCAATAAATCAGTTATTGGGTTTGTTACTGACCCCTACAGAAATATGTGGGGTCAGTCAAATATACAGGGAGACTCGGCTATTGCCTCGCCCCCTATAAATCTTACTGACCCCACATATTTCTGTAGGGGGTCTGTAACAAACCCAGTAACTAATAACACAGGACCACACAGCAATCTTAAAGTATCTATCAAGCATGAAATTGGCGCCTCAATGTATTAATCCAGTATCGTTTCGTCTTTAAACCTGCTTGCATATAATTAATAGGTCTTTCACCTTGTCTTTATAGTTGTTCTGCCATAGGTTTAAATATATTATTGGTTCAACATAAATCAGTAACTATTCCAATGATTATTAACGATTTAAAATACTAAAGTTATGTGTAAGAACTAGAAGGGTGTACCACGGAACACTTGTGTCACCTGTTGTGTGCTTTTTTCAGACAGTTATGAGCTTGGTTAGGTTGCAGGTAAAGTTTTAAGAAAAGGGCCAAAATGTTATTGCATATGTGTAACAACATTCTGTGAGGTAAGATGAAGACAGGTGAAGTTTTATAAACATACGTCAAATACTTTCAAGTTATGGCCAAGGTAAGGTTGCAAGTTAAAGAGTGACGGACGATGTGATCCTAAGTGTCCGCCATGTTATGCAGGTGACAAAAACTAATGGGATGCCGCAACATTGTCGTGTATCCTCATTTCGAATAGATGACTCAATAGAACTTGGCCAAAAACATAACTAATCCTTTATAAATACATGCATATGTTTTCCTACCTCCTCTACTTCCTCCCCTGGGTGCTCCCCCACTGCCACCATCGCGTTTCTGGAATCCACTGTTGTTAAAGTTGTTATTACTGTAGCCTTGGTAACCCTCCGGTCTGTAATCATTACGCGGGGGATAACCTTGATAGTTACCTACAATGTTGACAACACCATTAAACAAATGACAACACTATTAAACAAATGACAACACCATTAAACAAATGACACCACCATTAAACAAATGACACCACCATTAATCAAATGACAACACTATTAAACAAATGACAACTCCATTAAACAAATGACAACACCATTAAGGAAGCAATGACAATGCCAATAAAGAAGCAATGACAATGCCAATAAAGAAGCAATGACAATGCCAATAAAGAAGCAATGACAATGCCAATAAAGAAGCAATGACAATGCCAATAAAGAAGCAATGACAATGCCATTAAAGAAGCAATGACAATGCCAATAAAGAAGCAATGACAATGCCAATAAAGAAGCAATGACAATGCCAATAAAGAAGCAATGACAATGCCATTAAAGAAGCAATGACAATGCCAATAAAGAAGCAATGACAATGCCAATAAAGAAGCAATGACAATGCCAATAAAGAAGCAATGACAATGCCAATAAAGAAGCAATGACAATGCCAATAAAGAAGCAATGACAATGCCAATAAAGAAGCAATGACAATGCCAATAAAGAAGCAATGACAATGCCAATAAAGAAGCAATGACAATGCCAATAAAGAAGCAATGACAATGCCAATAAAGAAGCAATGACAATGCCAATAAAGAAGCAATGACAATGCCAATAAAGAAGCAATGACAATGCCAATAAAGAAGCAATGACAATGCCAATAAAGAAGCAATGACAATGCCAATAAAGAAGCAATGACAATGCCAATAAAGAAGCAATGACAATGCCAATAAAGAAGCAATGACAATGCCAATAAAGAAGCAATGACAATGCCAATAAAGAAGCAATGACAATGCCAATAAAGAAGCAATGACAATGCCAATAAAGAAGCAATGACAATGCCAATAAAGAAGCAATGACAATGCCAATAAAGAAGCAATGACAATGCCATTAAAGAAGCAATGACAATGCCAATAAAGAAGCAATGACAATGCTAATAAAGAAGCAATGACAATGCCATTAAAGAAGCAATGACAATGCCATTAAAGAAGCAATGAAAATGCCAAAAAAGAAGCGATGACAATGCCATTAAATAATCAATGAAATGCCATTAAAGAAGCAGTGACAATGCCATTAAAGAAGCAATGAAAATGCTGTTAAAGAAACAATGACAATGCCAATAAAGAAGCAATGACAATGCCATTAAAGAAGCAGTGATAATACCATTAAAGAAGCAATGACAATGCCATTAAAGAAGCAATGTTGATGCCAGTAAAGAACCCCCCCCACTCCCCCCCCCCCCCAAACTCTAAACTCGTTTGCGAGGGACAAAAAGTGTGATGGACAGACTGACAAATTCATTTAAACTTTGTTTTACATGGAGACGTAATAATGTAAACCAACACAATATCGGGGACAAAGTTATCCTATGCAGTTAGCACAAAAAACAATGTTTGTCAGTCCTGTTACACTCGCTACTTTAATAAATGTACCACTACATACTTCCACCATTGCCACCGCCGCTATTTGATCTTTCATATCCGCCACTGCGTCCTCCACCACCACCTCCGCTGCGACCTCCACGCCCAAAGCCGTTACTCATGCCTCCTCCTCTGCTGTTACCACGGCCACCACGATCATTCCTATCACCACGGTAACCACCACGTCCACTACTGCGCTGATCCCGACCTTGGAAGTTGCTGCCATATGATTCTCCTGAAATATTACCAAATAGCTGTTCACTATAATACTTCTGTGGAATCTGTACATAGCTCAGGTTAGTGCATTACAAAAAGATTCGATATATAAGTGCTATTTTTCGTACAGTCTTCTCAGCTATGGTATGGCAATAGTACTTTGCCAAAGCATCAAGATGAAAAGACACAGTTTCATGGACACAGGTCATGTATGATTTGAGAATATTGGAATAAATCAGAAGTAGCTAGTTAATTTCATGGATAAGCCACCTGTTCAAAACTAACAGACAGTCCTGTAAACCATCTAAAAAGCAGTGTGCAAATATAAACTGAGTATTTCAGATGACAAACTCTAAAGTTACCTTGAAAGTTTGAGGACTCATTTGTGGATTTATTGTTGGATACTTCCTCTTCATCTCCCTGTGATGGATTATAGATGAGTGACTGGAACTCACTGGCGTTGGGATTCATAGGGTAACTCTTCTTCTCCCCTCCAGACTGCTGATGACTGTCCTGAAGGGGCAGGGGTAAATATTATAATGACTGTCCTGAAGGGGCAGGGGTAAATAATATAATGACTGTCCTGAAGGGGCAGGGGTAAATATTATAATGACTGTCCTGAAGGGGTGACTGTCTTGAAGGGGCAGGGGTAAATATTATAATGACTGTCCTGAAGGGGCAGGGGTAAGTAATATAATGACTGTCCTGAAGGGGCAGGGGTTAATATTATAATGACTGTCCTGAAGGGGCAGGGGTAAATATTATAATGACTGTCCTGAAGGGGCAGGGGTAAATAATATAATGACTGTCCTGAAGGGGCAGGGGTAAATATTATAATGACTGTCCTGAAGGGGCAGGGGTAAATAATATAACGACTGTCCTGAAGGGGCAGGGGTAAATAATATAACGACTGTCCTGAAGGAGAAGGGGTAAATATTATAATGACTGTCCTGAGCAACATTCCTGTAAAGTTTCATGACAATCCGTCAAGTAGTTTCAGAGGAGTAGTCGCTACAAGTTTTTACTATATAACTCTTATGTAAACAAAGATGGCCGCTGGCAGCCATGTTTAACGGACAGACGGACGCCGCACCACGGCATAAGCTCTGCTGATCTCTGATCAGTAGAGCTAATAACGACTGTCCTGAAGGGGCAGGGGGTAAATATTATAATAATGACTGTCCTGAAGGGGCAGGGGTAAATAATATAATGACTGTCTTGAAGGGGCATGGGGTAAATACTATAATGACTGTCCTGAAGGGGCAGGGGTAAATATAATGACTGTCCTGAAGGGGCAGGGGTAAATAATATAATGACTGTCCTGAAGGGGCAGGGGTAAATATTATAATGACTGTCCTGAAGGGGCAGGGGTAAATAATATAATGACTGTCCTGAAGGGGCAGGGGTAAATATTATAATGACTGTCCTGAAGGGGCAGGGGATAAATACTATAATGACTGTCCTGAAGGGGCAGGGGTAAATAATATAATGACTGTCCTGAAGGGGCAGGGGTAAATATTATAATGACTGTCCTGAAGCGGCAGGGGTAAATCCTGAAGGGCAGGGGTAAATCCTGACTGTCCTGAAGGGGCAGGGGTAAATATTATAATGACTGTCCTGAAGGGGCAGGGGTAAATCTTATAAAGACTGTCCTGAAGGGGCAGGGGTAAATATTATAATGACTGTCCTGAAGGGGCAGGGATAAATAATATAATGACTGTCCTGAAGGGGCAGGGGTAAATAATATAATGACTGTCCTGAAGGGGCAGGGGTAAATATTATAATGACTGTCCTGAAGGGGCAGGCGCAGGGCAAGAACATTTGCTTTTGAGTAACACGTCCTAAGCAATATTTGAATGGCCGAACTGATAAATTGTTAAAGAATTTATCTGAATTTCTACTCGTCCTGCATGAATGAGCACTCGTCATAGCGAGCGGACGAGTGGAATTTCCGTGCCCTGAGCAGGGGTAAATATTATAATGACTGTCCTGAAAGGGCAGGGGTAAATCTTATAATGACTGTCCTGAAGGGGCAGGGATAAATATTATGACTGTCCTGAAGGGCTAGGGGTAAATATTATGACTGTCCTAAAGGGACTTGGGAGTAAATATTATAATGACTGTCCTGATAGGGCAAGAGGTAAATTTTATAACGACTGACCTGAAGGGGCAGAGGTAAATATTATAATGACTGGTCCTGAAGGGGCAGAGGTAAATATTATAATGACTGGTCCTGAAGGGGCAGGGGTAATTAATACAATGACTGTCCTGAAGGGACAGGGGTAAATATTATAATGACTGTCCTGAAGGGGCAGGGGTAAATAATACAATGACTGTCCTGAAGGGGCAGGGGTAAATACTAAAATGACTGTCCTGAAGGGGCAGGGGTAAATAATATAATGACTGTCCTGAAGGGGCAGGGGTTAATACTATAATGACTGTCCTGAAGGGGCAGGGGTAAATATTATAATGACTGTCCTGAAGGGGCAGGGGTAAATAATACAATGACTGTCCTGAAGGGGCAGGGGTAAATAATAAAATGACTGTCCTGAAGGGACAGGGGTAAATACTATAATGACTGTCCTGAAGGGGCAGGGGTAAATATTATAATGACTGTCCTGAAGGGGCAGGGGTAAATATTATAATGACTGTCCTGAAGGGGCAGGGGTAAATAATATAATGACTGTCCTGAAGGGGCAGGGGTAAATAATACAATGACTGTCCTGAAGGGGCAGGGGTAAATACTACAATGGCTGTCCTGAAGGGGCAGGGGTAAATAATACAATGACTGTCCTGAATGGGACAGGGGTAAATACTACAACGACTGTCCTGAAGGGGCAGGGGTAAATAATATAATGACTGTCCTGAAGGGGCAGGGGTAAATAATATAATGACTGTCCTGAAGGGGCAGGGGTAAATATTATAATGACTGTCCTGAAGGGGCAGGGGTAAATCTTATAAAGACTGTCCTGAAGGGGCAGGGGTAAATATTATAATGACTGTCCTGAAGGGGCAGAGGTAAATAATATAATGACTGTCCTGAAGGGGCAGGGGTAAATAATATAATGACTGTCCTGAAGGGGCAGGGGTAAATAATATAATGACTGTCCTGAAGGGGCAGGGGTAAATAATATAATGACTGTCCTGAAGGGACAGGGGTAAATAATACAATGACTGTCCTGAAGGGGCAGGGGTAAATAATACAATGACTGTCCTGAAGGGACAGGGGTAAATACTATAATGACTGTCCTGAAGGGGCAGGGTAAATATTATAATGACTGTCCTGAAGGGGCAGGGGTAAATAATACAATGACTGTCCTGAAGGGGCAGGGGTAAATACTACAATGACTGTCCTGAAGGGGCAGGGGTAAATAATACAATGACTGTCCTGAATGGGGCAGGGGTAAATACTACAATGACTGTCCTGAAGGGGCAGGGGTAAATAATACAATGACTGTCCTGAAGGGGCAGGGGTAAATAATATAATGACTGTCCTGAAGGGGCAGGGGTAAATATTATAATGACTGTCCCGAAGGGGCAGGGGTAAATATTATAATGACTGTCCCGAAGGGGCAGGGGTAAATATTATAATGACTGTCCTGAAGGGGCAGGGGTAAATATTATAATGACTGTCCTGAAGGGGCAGAGGTAAATAATATAATGACTGTCCCGAAGGGGCAGGGGTAAATATTATAATGACTGTCCTGAAGGGGCAGGGGTAAATAATATAACGACTGTCCTGAAGGGGAAAATAATATAATGACTGTCCTGAAGGGGCAGGGGTAAATACTATAATGACTGTCTTAAAGGGGCATGGGGTAAATACTATAATGACTGTCCTGAAGGGGCAGGGGTAAATATTATAATGACTGTCCTGAAGGGGCAGGGGTAAATACTATAATGACTGTCCTGAAGGGGCAGGGGTAAATATTATAATGACTGTCCTGAAGGGGCAGGGGTAAATAATATAATGACTGTCCTGAAGGGGCAGGGGTAAATACTATAATGACTATCCTGAAGGGGCAGGGGTAAATACTATAATGACTGTCCTGAAGGGGCAGGGGTAAATCTTATAAGGACTGTCCTGAAGGGGCAGAGGTAAATAATATAATGACTGTCCTGAAGGGGCAGGGGTAAATACTATAATGACTGTCCTGAAGGGGCAGGGGTAAATAATATAATGACTGTCCTGAAGGGGCAGGGGTAAATACTATAATGACTGTCCTGAAAGGGCAGGGGTAAATACTATAATGACTGTCCTGAAATGACTAATCTGATCCGGTTTTTGAATTTGTCCAAGCTTTAATTGATATAAAGACACTGGCAAAGTTTCATAAAGATCCGATTAATTATGAAGTTCCTATTGCGCTTACAAGGCAAAAGTTAATATACGACGACAGACAACTCGACATTCCATGAGCTCTGCTGGCCATTGGCAAGGAGAACTTATGACCGTCCTGAAAGGGAAGCGAGTAAATATTAGGACTGTCCTGAAGGGGCAGTGGGTAAAGTAAAATATAATAATGGCTGGTTTGAAGGGGCAGTGGGTAAAGTAAAATATTATAATGACTGTCCGAAGGGGCAGTGAGCAAAGTAAAGTATTATAATGGCTGTCCTGAAGGGTCAGTGAGTAAATATTATGATTGTCCTAAAGGGGCAGCGGATAAAGTAAAATATTATAATGGCTGTCCTGAAGAGGCATGGGGTAAACCATTACATTACAGAACTGCAAGGTAAATACCTGAGATTGGTGATCATGTCCTGGTGGCATGGGGATCTGTGGTGGGATGTCAAACTGAGTTCTTGTAGAGTCACTGCCACCCTTACTCACAACAGTATGTGATGACATTTTCCCCGTTGTTTTATCTGTACCTGACACTGCACCAGAAAACATAGTGTCTGTTTGTAATGAGTGGGATAAACTGCTCTGTGTGAAACCAGAGTTGGTGAAGTCTTGTGATTGAACATTGTTTTTAGAAACTTGTGATAATATAATACTTTGATCACTATGTGAGGTGGCGTGATTGTTCACAGCCGCAATCTCCGACTGGTCTAATGATTGTTGTTTTCCATATGATGAAGCCCCGAAGACAGACTGTGTCAAGCTGATAACCTCAGGGTTCTGTGTGGGTGGGGGTCGTACTAGGGATTGTGACTTGGGCATTGGATGTGCTGCCACTACTGCTGGATCCATGTGTGGGGCTGAAGTAAAAGAATGTAACATAAAGCACGAGGAAATTTCACGACTGTATTTTCTGTGTTTTATGACATGAAAATATTGGTATTTACAATATCAGCATAATGAAGATCACATGCTTCAGTGAATAGGATAGGCAATTAGCTATATGTGCCAATGGCCCCATATAGGATAGGCAATTAGCTATATGTGCCAATGGCCCCATATGCTAGTTTCAATGAGCCATTTGCGGTTCTAATGGGCCATGTTCAAATATATATGTGTCAATTAGACATCCATCCAAAAAATAAATAAAAAACATGTTAAATAAACTATTCTGATGTTGACATTGCCGTAACTAAATGAAAATTAGTGAGTTGGATCTAACCAGTGATTTAAGAAGTGGTTCATTCAGAGACTTAATAACAATAAATGTATGTCTGTGGTTTATTATCTCTCTGATCTAACTCTATAACTTTCATTTAGTTTTAAAATATTATCATTTATGATATACTTGAGAGCAGTAACGCAGTATTATTCAACGTGACTCAAAAACAGCCAGTCAGTTTGTTGCAGTTACACTGGTTTGTAAACGCCAGTCAGTTTGTTGCAGTTACACGGGTTTGCGATTCTTAAGCTAATGGAATTGTTGGATTACCCTATTAAAATTCACAAAAAGAACACCATATTTTTTAGGAAAGACCCAACTTTTTTCATACTCTGGACTCTCGAGTTCCAGGCACCCCAGAAAAAAAAATGTGTTAAAAACCTGAAAACGCACCACCAGAGTTCGGCATCGATAACAATCAAAAGGAAAGACGTCGGCATGCAGAGCACTCGTTTGACCGTTTTTGGGGCCAAATTTCTCCTAATAATATATATTTTCCCCCTTTTTGTGTGAAAAACTCCACGCTAAAAACATTTCTGTTTGTTTTTAGATTGTGAATTTTGACATTCCAATTTGGGAAAACAAATTAATATATGGCACCCTTTATTGGTATCACTCATATAAGTGAAAAAACGCACTAATTTGTGTTTCCTAGATGTTCCCCTTTGATATGAAAACGGTGCAAAATCCCCCATCCCGAGGGCCCTGGCCATCGTCCCTTAAAAGCAGACTAATGCCTTGGCATGTAAAAGTTTGAATTTGGCTGTCGACTCGCGACAGAAAGCGTGAAGTTAAAGATCTGCTCAATTTATTACAAAAATACGACCACTTTCAGTTAGATTGTTTTATATTACTCTTATGTTAGGCAATCACAAGATTGTTAAAACAAAGCAATATGTAAATACTCGATATTTTCTGTACAATACTCAGATATTTTGATACATTTCGATTAAATCTCGTCAAAACATTAGTGAAACATATTTCGTACAGTTTATCTATTCTGAAAGCGGTGAGATGTAACTTTTCTATTACTCGATATGGTTGGCTAGTTTCTTAATTCTAACCAATGAAACTGATCCTTTTAGTGATCAGTCAGGAGTTATTTAGAGCAACTGGAATTTCCGTCAAAGGCAGAAGTCTGAACATTGATCTTTCTTTACGCTTTACGTCTGCCAAGACACTCGAATAATTATCAACAGCAGGCGATTAACAAATTATATTGATGCGCTGTATGGCACACAATTGATCAGTGTCGATAGGCCATTTGAAATTTTATGCGACTATGGCGCAGGGCACGTGCCTATCCCAATCACTGATGCTATGAAATAACAAGTAAGACCTTAAACTGAAGGTCAAGAACATAGCAAAATGGTTGGGACAAGTAACGCTTGATGACAGTGCACTTGACTTTTGAGGTTTCGTCTATAGACTGGGATACTAAGTAGTAAAAGGGGTATAATTATGTCATTCAAAACAAAGTTATCCCACTTGCCTGTACAAGTTCCTCTTATAAAGTGAATACATGTAAGGCCACAAAAAAGTAATTACCTGGTTCTCAGGCCACTTTTTCTGAGTAGAGATGCCGGGCGGGCGCATTTTTCTTTACAATTTTACAGTGGTCAACAGACACGCGGGCGATTTTTTTTTTATCCACACTTTTAATTCCAATACATGTATTGATGCAAAATATCTCGAAATACATGTGCAATAACCAGTTGGATCAGCTCATCTCTATTGTCGATCATTACCTTATCATTTCTTCCTGACTTATGCTTCTTTCAATCACAATAAGTCCGTATATTTGTATTAGATCACGCATGAACTATTGCATGTTGTTGTGAGACTTTGTCTCAAGCGTCCGACTCCTAGATTGGTACCCGTCTGACTGCAACACTCACAAGCTAGCGAGCAGAGCGGCAGATAGTCGGCCGCGCACCAGTCTACCCACAAGGGGATTCCCCTGAGGTAGTTGCATGTAAAAACCGGAACGAACTTGGATGCAGAACTTTTTTTTCGAAATTGCGGTTGCGCATTTCCAATTTTTATTTTATTACTTTTGAGATACAATGCGGCACCAAAAAAAGACATGCGGGCGGGCCTGAGAACCAGGTAATTAATTTTTTATGGCCTAAAGTGTCCTAGAATTCCTTTAAGCGGTTTCTGAGATGCCTTTTCTTTGAAGTCTAGTTTAAAACAGTTTCCATAGACACACAAATTATACTACAATGTATTATAAACAAGAGGTCAATGACCTTGAAGCTCTACTGATTGATTTTGATTTCAGGAAGTAGTCGCTACAAACTGTTTTTTTGAAAATCTATTTTTAGCCGTGGTGGCCATCTTGAATTTCCGGCCGACCTGAAATTTTGCTAGGATCAATTAGACATCAAGAGCAACATTCCTTTGAAGTTTCATGAAAATCCGTCAAGTAGTTTCAGAGGAGTAGTCGCTACAAGTTTTCATTATATAACTCTATGTAAACAAAGATGGCCACTGACAGCCATGTTTAACATTGAATCAAAATAATGTTCGACTCGGATAACCATTATGTCATGCTGATCATTTTAGAAAAAGTCCCATATCAATATCTCTTATAGTTTTCAAGAAGTAGTCGCTACAAACTTATTTTTTAAAAATCTAAATGGTGGCCATCTTGAATTTCCGGCCAACCTGAAATTTTGCTAAGATCAATTAGACATCAAGAGCAATATTTGTGTGAAGTTTCATGAAAATCCGTCAAGTAGTTTCAGAGGAGTAGTCGCTACAAGGCCAAAAATAAAATTATGTTTGTTTCCCCTTCCCGACCGACCCACCGAAATTGCCGCGACCCGAATTATTTTTTCGACACTGGCGAAAAAAAAAATATATATATATATATATATATATTTTTTTTTTTTTTTTTTTTTTGTCTTAAATGTGTCTTATAGGTAGCATGTATTCCAGTTTTGATCTCAAATAAAAGAAATGAAATAAAAAAATATATTTTACCTACCTACCTACCCAACCCTTTTTTGCATGGGTCGGGAAGGGGAAACAAACATAATTTTATTTTTGGCCCAAGTTATCATTATATAACTCTTATGTAAACAAACATGGCCACTGGCAGCCATGTTTAACGTCGAATCAAAATAATGTTCGACTTGAATAACCATCATGTCATGCTGATCATTTTAGAAAAAGTCCCATATCAATATCACTTATAGTTTTCAAGAAGTAGTCGCTACAAACTTGTATTTTGAAAATCTATTTTTAGCCATGGTGGCCATCTTGAATTTCCGGCCGACCTGAAATTTTGCAAGGATCAATAAGACATCAAGAGCAACATTCGAGTGAAGTTTCATGAAAATCCGTCAAGTATTTTCAGAGGAGTAGTCGCTACAAGTTTTCATTATATAACTCTATGTAAACAAAGATGGCCACTGGCAGCCATGTTAAACGTCGAATCAAAATAATGTTCGACTCGGATAACCATCATGTCATGCTGATAATTTTAGAAAAAGTCCCATATCAATATCTCTTATAGTTTTCAAGAAGTAGTCGCTACAAACTTATTTTTTAAAAATCTATTTTTAGCCGTGGCCGCCATCTTGAATTTCCGGCCGACCTGAAATTTTGCTAGGATCAATTAGATATCAAGAGCAACATTCCTGTGAAGTTTCATGAAAATCCGTCCGTTAGTTTCAGAGGAGTAGTCGCTACAAGTTTTCATTATATAACTCTATGTAAATAAAGATGGCCGCTGGCAGCCATGTTTAACGTCGAATCAAAACGATTTTCGACAAGGACCAACATCATGTCATGATGATCATTTTAGAAAAAGTCCCATAGCAATATCCCTTAGAGTTTTCAAGAAGTAGTCGCTACAAACTTGTTTTTTAAAAACCTATTTTTAGATTTGGCGGCCATCTTGGATTTCACATCTACATGAATTTTTGCTAGGATCAACTAGACTTCATGGGCAACATTTCTGTAAAGT
The DNA here is from genome assembly GCA_037043455.1 of Cyrtodaria siliqua. Taxonomy (NCBI): domain Eukaryota; kingdom Metazoa; phylum Mollusca; class Bivalvia; order Adapedonta; family Hiatellidae; genus Cyrtodaria; species Cyrtodaria siliqua. The sequence goes on along the minus strand of JAWPHD010010456.1, from coordinate 40,971 downwards.
TTCATGAAAATCCATTCAGTAGTTTCAGAGGAGTAGTCGCTACAAAAAAAAGTTAACGGACGGACAGACGGACGACGGACACCGCACCACGGCATAAGCTCTGCTGATCTCTGATCAGTAGAGCTAAAAATATTATACAAGGCATCACAAGGAAAATATATTAATATAATGAATTTTAAACTACTTTCCAATTTCTGAAACCATTTTACACTATTCATATTAGAAACTTCCAGTGTTTCCGCGAGAGCGCGTTTCTTGCGTTTTTGACTCACTAAAATGATCGGCGACGCAACATAAATCAGCTTGTGCGTTTTTCGTGACGCAATGAAATTGACTAGGCTAGCAATGAAATACCCGTCAATTTATCGTCGTAATACTTTCTTCAAAAGCTTCAAATGTAAGGAATCACGACTGAACTTATTTCTATATAATTTATATCTTGGTCTATATTTAGAACAGGAAAAACTAATACCTGTACCTGTACTTTCGTGTTGTCATCGTCATATCGATCATATTACATCTTATAATTTCATTTCAATTTACTGTTATTATGCTTATCAGAATTAGGCTTTTGTTATGTTTCATTATGTTGTTCATTTTACAGTGATTATAAAGACATCTTTGTGGCCCATGATTGGAAAATAAAGTTATTCATTCTTGGTCTATTTTTAGAACAGGTTAAACTAATGTCTGTACTTTCCGCGTTATTGTCGTCGTCATATCGATCGCGTGTATGTGGGTCTGAGTAGGTAGACGCTTATATAAAAACACTAGCAAATGAAAGCGCGTAGATGATCATGATACGGTCTCTAAAATGGCAGACAAACCCAAAATGAAATATTAACTTCCTTTTTTTGCTGACCAATCCACCGAAGATGTCTAATCAACTAATAATGCATGTCTATCTGACATCACATGGTCTATTCATCAAAATGCATGTCCAAAAAATATGACCCCTATATTTACAAAATGACCTCCAGTTTATTTCATAGGGGGTCAAGGATGACCCCTAAAAAATGTGACCTGCAGAAACACTGAAGTTCTACACAGCAAAAGGCACCTCAAGACTAGCAGCAGTTTTCAGAAGATATCGAGAACATGCAAAGAAGTTGCAAACATAGAGCAAACCCTCCCCTGGAAAGTAGTTTGTAACCTGCAGACATTAACTGCTAAGACTACATGACTAGGATTAGGTAAATATTTCCTTACAAAATTCTCTCTCAGCTTCAATAGTGGACTCCTGCAGAAAGTTGAAACTTCCCTGAACAGATGAGACTATCTCTTGGAATGGACGTTGGCGATTGTTAAATGCTTCTTCATCGGCTGCCTGCTGTGCCTGTTGCTGTGCCTGCTGCTGCTGTTGTTGTGCCTGTTGCTGTTGTTGTGCATGCTGCTGCTGCTGCAGTTCTACTGCCTGGGAGCTGACCGGAACCGGTGAGGAGAAAAATACATCTGCCTCAGCTGCTGTGCTGGCCACCTGGAAGTACGTTATTTTCTACCATCAACAGGTTGTGCAATTCCTAAGTACACAGCAAAATTATGTAATGCATTAGCATTTCCCACCCCCTGCCTCCATCAAAGGTGTGTTTCAACTTAAGGCCAAAAACAGACATAGCAAGAGCTGTCCGATGACAGCACACTCGACTTTTCCAGTCTGACTATTTATTGGGCAATTAAGTTGAAAAACGGGCATAATTCTGTAAATTCCGTAACCAAGTTATGGCACTTGTTTGTACGAAGTCCTCTATGATAGTGAATACGTGTAAAATTTCTGTCAAGCAGTTTCTGAGATATGAGCTTACCGAAAAAGTTAACGAAGAAACTGACTAAATTCAAAAAGGGGCATAACAGTCAAACTAGGTTGCAGACTTATGTGACTTACGCGTGGCATATTATTTATTTATACTGAATACATGTATGAAGTTGACGGCAACTATATGTAGTTAAAATTACCAGTAACGCTAAAAGTAACGCTGACGCGAGTAGAATAACTTTCTGTTTCTTCGAAAAGTCAACCTAAAAAGGGACATAATTTGGTCAAAAAGAATCAGTTATGTTTTTGCGCTTTGCGAATAATCCAGTTGTGTTCTTTCCTTTTTCTTTTCATTTGATTACCTTAAACATTTCAGAGATATACTCTGAAAACGATAAAAAAAAAAATTATTTCCACAAAATTTGACAGTTTATATTCCGCAAACTACAAAATTATATGTGTACGATTATATTTAAGGTGACTGGTGGTCTTAAAACTTGAGAATTTCCATATGATTTACTTACAGATTTTGAATGAAATGGACTCGTGAGAAAAATTCTTGCGATATAGAAACTCATGCGCAGCGCTCTCGTTTATATATCGCAAGAATCTTTCTACTCGAGAATTATTTCCAGTACCATAACAACATAAATTGCTTAAATGAACCCAGGTGCATAACCTAGGATACCGCATATTCAGGGGTAAAAGTTTGAAAACTCCAAAATACTGAAAATAGGGTGGTTCTTACTAAAAGTGTTACTTTTGGAGTACATTATATAAGAGAAATATTTTCAAAAATACTGAATTCAGTATTAATACTGAAAACTTTTACCCCTGCATATTATTGTGCAGAATGTATTTAACCTAGGATAGCTCATATTATTGTGCAGGATGCATTTAACCTAGGATAGCGCATATTATTGTGCAGAATGTGTTTAACCTAGGATAGCGCATATTATTGTGCAGGATGTATTTAACCTAGGATAGCGCATATTATTGTGCAGAATGTAACCTAGGATAGCGCATATTATTGTGCAGGATGTATTTAACCTAGGATAGCGTATATTATTGTGCAGAATGTATTTAACCTAGGATAGCGCATATGATTGTGCAGAATGTGTTTAACCTAGGATAGCGCATATTATTGTGCAGAATGTAATTCCGCGTAACTAAGGAGACATTTCTGTCTCTTGAATAGAAATATCATTATTTGAAAAATTGAAGTCGGACCCTCTAGACCCGCAGAAAAAACATGATATACTCCCTTGAAGACAGATTTCAAATTAGTTTGACATATTATTACTGCAGGTTAAGAAATGATGGCTTGCCTTTGGCTGTGTGTTGAGAGGACTTTCTATTACGAGTTGTGTTGCCTTGGGTAACTGGGGTATCTGGGGTACAGGAGGTTCTACCGCTTCCTTCACCTCCGGTGGCAAGGATAACTGAACCTCCTCGGAGTCGGGGCTCGGTACGTCGTGATGTTCCACCACCTCGAACTCCACCTCACCTCCAGTCTCTTCCTTGGTGTCGGGTGCCGCAACCTGTGGGGCCTTCTCGAAGTAACCACAAGCAGATATCAGGTCTATCAGCTCCTTCAGTTCCTGTCAACATAGTATACATAATATGTTTGTTTATTTGTTTGTATGGTGTTTTACGTCATTTTCAACACATGTACAGCCATTCTCGATTGAGCATGGAAATACATCCTTTGTTTACAACATCAAAGACTTTTATGCCACGCTATCTTTGTTTGCATGTGGGGTGACTGAACTGATTTCAGAGCATTTGTGTATAGTTTGTGATGGATTTAGGTCCTTGAACTAATAATTTTTCACAGGAGTCAGTCGATTTGAGAAGGAACATGACTGTAAATACTGGCTTAACCGCAATGCACAACCTCACATATTTCCCCGTAATAAAACAAACTTGTTTTCGAATAATTTCAGAAACAAATACTCGAGATATGTCAGTAAAGTTCCATTTGAAATTCAATGTGTAAACTAATCTAATATATAATTTTACTTAAATATTTCATTTGACCTACATCCCCGTTATGTCTAGTTTTTGTCTGTAAAAACATGTGCACGCATGTTTTTGTTTAGGCTTGTATTTAAGCGATTTGCCATTTTTTCTCAAGTCCATAGAAACAGGATATATACAAGAGGTCAATGACCTTGAAGCTCTACTGATTGATTTTGATTTCAGGAAGTAGTCGCTACAGACTTGATTTTTGAAAATCTATTTTTAACCGTGGTGGCCATCTTGAATTTCCGGCCGACCTGAAATTTTGCTAAGATCAATAAGACATTAAGAGCAACATTCCTGTGAAGTTTCATGAAAATCCGTCAAGTAGTTTCAGAGGAGTAGTCGCTACAAGTTTTCATTATATAACTCTATGTAACCAAAGATGGCCACTGGCAGCCATGTTTAACGTCGAATCAAAATAATTTTCCACAAGGATCTACATCATGTCATGCTGATCATTTTAGAAAAAGTCCCATATCAATATCACTTATAGTTTTCAAGAAGTAGTCCCTACAAACTTATTTTTTAAAAATCTATTTTTAGCTGTGACGGCCATCTTGAATTTCCGGCCGACCTGAAATTTTTCTAGGATCAATTAGACATCAAGAGCAACATTCCTGTGAAGTTTCATGACAATCCGCCAAGTAGTTTCAGAGGAGTAGTCGCTACAAGTTTTTACTATATAACTCTATGTAACCAAAGATGGCCACTGGCAGCCATGTTTAACGTCGAATCAAAATAATTTTCCACAAGGATCTACATCATGTCATGCTGATCATTTTATAAAAAGTCCCATATCAATATCACTTATAGTTTTCAAGAAGTAGTCGCTACAAACTTATTTTTTAAAAATCTATTTTTAGCTGTGACGGCCATCTTGAATTTCCGGCCAACCTGAAGTTTACGGACAGACGGACAGACGGACGACGGTCGCCGCACCACGGCATAAGCTCTGCTGATCTCTGATCAGTAGAGCTAATAAGAAATCGGCTGAAACTTCCGTAAGTGCAAGAAATAAAATAATTCCTATGATCGACATTCCAGAATAAATCTTGCAGACAATTTAACTTGCGAGATGTGAGAATAATGATCGACCACTAAAATAAATCATTGCGCTATTTGTCGTGAACCATCAAGCATCGTTCACTGCGCTAAATATTGTGTTATTTTCATTGCAAGGTCGAGCAACCTTTCATACGCATTCAAACACAATGAATTGAATTGAATTGGGGTTTTACGGCGCACCAACACAAGAAAGGTTATATGGCACCTAACAGGGATGAACATGCCAGGCTCATCCTCCATTTACATCTAGATAAAATATAGCGAATGGGCCTAGACCCCTTCTAACCTGCAGAACTGCAGAGTTGCTGCAAATTCTATTGTAGACACTCCATTTACAATGGAGCCACGTTTCCACATTTGCATATGCAGTGTCATGAAGAAAACCTTGAATGAGCAGGATAAAAAAAAAAAGGCAAAATGAACATGAAGAGGAATCCTACCCCTCTGCCTCTATCGGGATATGCAGTGGTTGTATTCTACTCCGGCAACCACATGGGTATATATATCATCGAATTGTAAAGATCGACAGCTACGGCAGCAACAATGGGTCGACGAATCAGTGACGAGAGTGACAACTACTCATTATATATTCACACTATTTACATTCAGCAAGATGGGGCAGAGGTGAGCACCAGATCACATTGCGTCTGTATGAATGTAATTCCATGCTCAATCGTGAACGTCGTCTGTAAGGTTATATATATATATATGACAGTCGATTTTTTGTGGTGGAGGCAGACCACCCACTTTTCCTGGTAGAACGAGTACAACATAACATGTACACAAGATGTCGTATGAAATATGGAACACATATATACCTATACCAGTTTAAGGAATATTTCCCCCCACATTTAATTGGAAAGAGGCTTATGCCCGTCTAATCATAATTGTATCTCCTTTTGAGAAAAGCAACAAAATGCCTGAACATAATACTATATTAATTACAGACTATGCAGACAAATAATATTGCAGCATAGGTGATATATCTCCATTTTGGGGAGACTGCCTTCTTCTTGTTGGGAAAACTCTACTAATGCGTCAACATTTTCAATTGGGAAGCAGTCGGATATATATAGGGCCCTGCTTTATACAGCAAGAAGACCAGTTTCTTATTTCAGATAAAAAAAAAAAAACAAACATCTGCATCTGGAAGTTTTTATGTTTTACCCTCATTACCTTGTTTCTCGGGTCATAACACAACGCTGACACAGCAACACAATGCGCTAGCTTACCTTATACGTAGTACCAACGACTGGTTTATCTTTAGCGTCCAGCAGACAGACGATGTGATCGGAGGCAGTTGACATAGATTCATGGTAGTTTGTCTCTCCATCACGTGTAGGACTGATCAGCTTGTATAGCTCATCCAGCTGTTCCAGATTCCCCTCCGTCAACACCTGGGGATAGATCAATAATAGACGATCTTACACAAGTGACTGTGTATTAGTGATTTTAATAAACGCCGAGTATCCTATCTTATTATCCAACGAGTTTATTGAAGTCAATAATACAGTGACGAATATAAGATTCTGTTTATCACATAACATACCTACGACGTGATCGTTTCACTTTAATGTTGTCAATTTACCTTATATACGGTGTAAATTTGAAATAGAAATCATGACGTCGCTATGTTACGCGGCTGTAAATGTGTTCGCCCTACAAATAATGCAACATCTTAAACCAAATTTAACGTTACTAACATGCATTTTAGGACGTAAGATTTCAAATAATGATAAACAGTTTAGGTGTCTGAACGTATCGTTTAATATACCATGAAAACAACTGGGATTAAATGTTTTACTGTATACAACCACAGTGATTCGGCCCTCATTTGCATCTGTAATACACTAGTGTATTACCATAATTAAGTCATGGCTTTATTACACTCCAGAAGCCATGTTATGTGATAAAAGGTAATATTTTAAAGGGGTTGATGCACTATTTTCAACACAGGTTTATTTAAAGGCTCTGAAAAACTTAGAAAAAGCTGAAAGAACTAACAAAATATCGTGAAAAATAAAGGAGATATGACCTTTTGAAAATGTGCAAAGAAACATAATGGAGGCGGCCATCTTTGAACGATGACGTCATCGCGCCTTTTTGCCATATATGGCATATTGATAAAATGTCTTTTAAAGCAAAGAAAATCACTGGAAATGAAAAATAATACTAAAATGTATTTTACATCTGTATATTTATTTTTAATCAATTTGCAGTGGTTTTCTTTGCTTTAAAATACATTTTGTTAATGGCCGCTTCCATTTATGTTCTTTGCAGATTTTCAATAGGTCACATCTCCTCCTTTATTTTTCACGATATTTTGTTAGTTCTTTCAGCTTTTTTCAAGTTTTTCAGAGCCCATTAAAATAAACTGTGTTTGAAAATAGTGCATCAACCCCTTTATTTTTATTGTTGACTGTAATATCAAAGAAATATGAATCCACAACTAGAAGGGTGTTCCACGGAACACTTGTGTGCTTACTGCAAGCAGTTATGAGCTTGGTTAGGTTGCAGGTTAATGCCTTACAAAACTGGGCATAACTCTGCCAAAACGAAAGTGAGAGTTATTATTGGACATGTGTAACAACATTCCTTGAGGTAAGATGAAGATGTGTGGGAAGTTTTATGAACACAAGTCAAATACTTTTCAAGACATGGCCAAAGTTAGGTTGCAGGTTAAAGTGTGACCGACGACGACATATGATGGACAAAGTGATTCCTAAGTATCTGCCATGCTATGCCAGAGACACAAAAAAATGTCCACAAGAGCTTTTATTTAAACTTCTGGATTCAATTTTTTTTTTATATGGAATTTTGGCAGAACCACAGGCCTTAGCCATTCCATTTAAAATTAACTTGGGGAGGAGAGATTTTAATATATTGGTGGTGGAGTAAAAGCGTGTGGGTATTTTTTTCACTATATATATATATATTGGGGGTGGGTGGCGGTAAACGAAAGTGGTGTTCCCTCCTCCAAAGTAAATTTAAATGGAATAGCCCCTTCAATATAATAAGACTTATAATACATAGTATAAACACGTCAAATAAACTTATTATTTAATAGGTAATTCAAGTGGTTGAAGTTGCTACCAAAGAGTGCAAACCAAAACTGTATTCACAGTAACATAACCTCGACGCCAAACAAAATAATATGTGTGGTTCAGGTAACACTGGCAAAAAAAATAGGATAGGTAGGCTTTTTTTCCTCTTTTTTTTCTCAATAATGAATTCAATTCTGATAATGAATTTAATATGTTCAATTACTATACCTTGAGTTCGATTTTTGCATTATCAACAATTTTTTTTTTTTTTAATTTTTGCATAAAAAGTTTTAGGGTAAGCCCCTTAAAATAGAGTCAGTCGGGTTGTTACCTGAACCACACATATTTTTTTATGTGGCCTATGGGGATTCTATACCTGAAATTTCATCTTGACACCTATAACATTAAGTGAAAACCAAAGTAGTATCTTATGCAACAGTGTCATTGACTGGAGTAGTCTTAAAAGAAATCCCACGATTCTTTTTGATACAATCTATCAATGAACTCATCTTGATACCTTTAGTGGAAGTTTTTGTTAATATAAATTTAACTTACTTAGTGGAAACCGGAAGAAATAGTTTACCATAATAAAGTTCCATCTCTTAAGTTTGTCAAATTAACGCTTCAGCTTAAGTCTTGTCGCAAGTCCTAGCAGATCTAGGAATTATTTTGGGGCTCTAATCAACCCGCTAAAATATGTCTGGGTGTAAGGGTCAATGATGCAAAACATCACCCATGTAAAGGTACACGGCTAAAAACAGTGTATGTCAGCATGCATTATACAGAGCTCTATACTCACAATAGCTCCGTGTTTGCCAGTCTGGAAATCCTTGCGGACAACGTCGGAACCCATACTGTCGAGGAGCCCCTGAACCTGCAGTATCTCCTTAACACGCTTTACTTCCTGTAAATGCTTATCAGACTTGCCACGCTTCGCTTGTTTCTTGAACGACTTCTCAGCCTGTCAACAGGTTAACATATTTAGTCATGCTATGATGTAGTTGTTCAAGCAGTTATCCCAATACCTTAAATACCATCAAAATCATAGTAAATTAATACTAAAGGGGCTAATTTAAAAAATACCAAGATTGCCATACGTCCCTTTTAATAAGCAGTCCAAGAGCTAACAACAATATATAGGCAGCTACACTAATAATTGTATGCTATGTGGCATTTTTGGATTGATGTGATTAGATCTCACATTTATGCCTATTAATGTGGAATTATTTCTGGTTTTCTGGAATGAATGAATGGTGTTTTACGGCACGTCGACACATAAATAGGTCATATTGTGCGCAAAAACTGATGAATGATGAAGAAATGAAGCAGTAATTAAAAATCAATGTAAATATATAAAGATAAAACTATTTACAAATAAGGGATGATATGGTAGCAATATAAAGTATATATGTAAATCAACAAATGCCTGTCAACGGGTTCTGGTTTTCTGGACCCAGGCTGAAGACTAGCAATAAAGGGTAGACCCTCATCAGCACCGAGATACCAAGACGCATATAAATGACTGTCAACCTCACTTTTCTAACATTTGGAATGTTCTTATTCAAGGTATAATTACGCCCAACTTACATCGGTATTGATAGATGTAAACTGTTTCTGCAAGTCTCGTGCAAACTCCAGATTCTGTAACACTTCTCCATATCTGTCTACGGCAACCTGCAACGTATTTATATTATTAGGATTATACACAAGATCAAGAATGTACTGAATTTTGAAATTTTGAAGAAAATTTGAGGCACTACTATTTAACAGAGGAAATACAATATATTTATCGTAATTCGTTTTGTTTTTTTCGGAAATAGGGGAAGAGGCCCAGGCCCTTCAATGGAGGAAATAAAGCGCGATTTTCGAGTTAAAAGGGGAAAAATAATGCAATTTCGAGATATACAGTCATGTAGGGGGAACAGTGTATTAGGCAGAAATTTAAGATTTGGGTATGCAAATATGCAAAACAGGTACATTTTAGATAAACTTTTATAAATGTATCTCAAACATAAAAATATTAAAAAAGTTAAGAGGGGGAAATAATGCTAAGCAAAAAGGCGAATTTTCTTAAACCAAAGAGGGGGAAAAAGTAGTCTGTTTTGCTAGGGGAAGGGGCCGAATATCAGCCCCTGTTTATGAAGGCAAAAAAGCCCTGATCTGCATAATTAAATTACATGTACACCACCAAATACACTGGGTAGCTGTTCTCCAGTAAAACTTTCAACAATATTTGAGTATGTTTACCTGCTGATCTTTCTCCAGCTCTTCCCCAGACTCTTGCTTTTCTCGGTATGCATCAAGCTTTAGCTGAAAACATTATTAAATAGTTTGTTATACTGTGTATTTCAACATTTTTTAAAACAAATGCAGGTTTTGTAGGCAGGGCTCGAATTTAGCACTCGCACTCGCAAAATGCGAGTTCATTTGAGAAAATGTGAGTTGATATTTTTAGCACTAGCACAAACCTGGAGTGCATCTTTTCTTTACAAAGTTGGAATTATTTATAATGAGTAAATTTCGAAACAGTTTCCTATTTCAAAAATTCAATGCAGAAAATCACAAGTTGTTTTTTGTTTTTGTCCTTGCATAAATCTTTTAGTATTTACAATAAAATCCCAGTGGTGTAAATTGTCACTTTGTGTTGCCAGTTCATTTTTGTTTCTACAACAACACAAAAATCCATAATCCGGGCCTTCCCTTTAGTTTTACAATGCGGCGCTCACACATGACCCACAATACTTTAAAAAAAAATTCTGACGAAACATACCAATAACCATTGATGTTTTAACAAATAAAGGCAGACTAGTAAAACTGGTTACAAATAAAGACCAATTAGAATAATATAATATCCAGTAGTACTACTTGAATGGAAATGTTCGGTCACCGAAAAGCCGTTAATAGGGACCGCTGTATAAACTGCAACGTGGCCCAGGATAATATCCAGTCAATGTATTTTCGAGTTTTCAACATCCAAAAATAGAGAGTTAAACTGCATTGCTTTAATTTCTCTCTAAACTTATGAAATACTTATGGACAAAATATGATTTCAACCCTAAAAAAGATGCACCCATTACCTGTGTTATATTGACACTGTGAACTCCCAGTTTCGACGCGAAGTATCGAGGCGTAAGTATGCAATTTGTTCTTGACTTTCTTCCCGTATCTGTTAACTCTCCAAAAAGTTTTACCATCAAACTCTGCTAAGTACGCGATTTCTAAATTCCACACTTGGCTTGAAAGAGTAGTTAGGCCCAGAAATGACTTCATCGCCCATAGTAAGGCCAAATAAAATTATACCTGTGTTTACTGTAACATTGCTGAAAAAAATTGGGTAGGTAGGTAGGCATTTTATTTTATTTTTTTATTTTATTTTTTGGCGAAGTTAATTTAAGGTGGCGATGAGCTTTGATGAATGCGAAAATGTGGTATTTTAAAAACTACAATAAATAACAATATGAAATTGTGTATACATGTGTTATTGTTTCCCAAAAGGCATGGCAACAACTGGATCTTTTCCCAATCACTTGCAATTATTGCAAAGGGGTAAAACAGTTTAATTTATTTTTCACAAGTCCGGAAGAGGGTCAGTTCCAACAGCAGGACAATGAGCACATGAGTCGGCCGTGATAGCGTGAACATAATTATTAAAAAAACAAGATTTTTTTTTTTTTTTTTTTTTTTTTAATTTTTTTTTTTTCAATAAAAAAAAAATGAGTCGGGGGTGTTTTCAGCGGGTCGGTCGGGTTACAGTAAACTCAGGTATAATTTTATTTGGCCTAATGATTTTTTCTCGTTTGTTAATTGAAACGAAAGGTGCAATTATCACCAAAAATTAGTGATTGTCTGACAATATTAAAAGCACAGCCAGGCTTAGTGCATAAAATAAACATCCACAAATGGCGAGACGATTACTGATATGCACCGCCCTCCGACGTGCATACGCGTTTGACTTTTTTACGAGTGGATTTCCGCAAGATTCTATGCGCTAGACATAGTCCATTTAAACTGATAAACTGAATTTTAAAAGTGTACAACTTACCTAAAGTAAAGAATAATAATTTGTTATCAATTTCACACTAAAATTTTAATCCAAAAAACATGTTATATAAATTATATTAGTTTAAATCGAGGTTCTATGCATTGTTTAAACGGCAAAACACATGTATCAGTGTTGTGACGTCATACAAGAAACGTATAACTTTCACATGACATCATCAAAATAATTTGACCAATCAGTGAATCAATAAATTAGAGACCTCCACATTCTGGTAGGAGGTAAGGAGGTAAACTGTGTGTTTATCGTTGGTGCTCAACTGTCTTCAGCCCTTTATAAAACTAGTTTGTAGTGATAATTACATTAAAAGCTTCATTTTTTGTGTACATCTATGTATCTTGTTTTGGTGTTGTCTGAGTAAACCCGTTTATTTTCACCTACTGAATATCTCAATCTACCAGAAGTTGACGGGATGTGAAAGTTATGAATACACAGTCTGAAATTGTCCACACGTTTTTTGGTCAAACGCAATGACACGTCAAGGGGTGCATCTTTAAATGTATGTAAAAAAAACACCACAACCACCACCCACCCGACATCAAATAAATGAGCCTAAGCCTGAAAATCAAGCACAGCAGTGCCACGGTAATGCTAAAAGCGAGGAAAGTTGGTTAAACACTCGGTTTATAGCACTACTCCAATTTCATAGATAGGTATTTTAGTTGTGTATATACATGTAATATAAAACATCCAGCATTCATGACGCCGTGACTAAGGATCACTAAACTAGTGTTTGTTGAACTTAAAACTTGAAAAACAAAAATAATCGAGATTTTCACACACAAAAAAAAGTATGAACAGTTAAAGTTCCAACAACTCAAACGTCAAATAAATCGTTACTCATTAAATTATAATCTTTTATTATCTGAAATGATGTCATGAACGAACAAAGCAAGACGCAAAAACCACGTCAAAACAAACGATAAACAAACCGATTTGCTTACACAAATATGCAATGTTACGAACCTTTCTCTTCTCCAAGTTACGGACCTTCTTGTCAACAACAGTAAGGACCTTTTTGATGGGTTCTAAGGCCTCCGAAGAGACCGTAATCTCAATTTTTGTAGAGGCAGAGGGCATTCTTCAACAGCAATCAACACCATTAGACTTCACGTGGTTTCCGAAATATCCGATTACCATGACTTCAATAGACCGTACAAAATTGACCTGTACAATCAAGTGAATGTTTGATAATATTTGAAAATAATATGTAACAAAATACATTTGCAAAATAGAAGGAATAAGTGTCTGTTCTATGGATCTATTGGATATGTATTTTGACCGATATTTTTATTATGACATAGTTTCCGGTTAGCTAAGAATAAGGTAGTTTACTTTGCAGGGGAAGCAACCCTGCCATTTCATTGGAGTTGCGTCCCTTGTAAAATGTTGCTGCCAGCATCACCCTCCCTCGCATCACTTCCAAAACATTAGAAGGAACATTCTGGAGAAACCATGGTGTGTTATATAGAAGTCTATTTCTATTTCAGTTTTATTTCAAAAAGGTTTGGACAACATCAGTTTCAATTCAAACTTTAGTCTCATTTATTTGACGTGTGTGGGTGCTGCTCTTTTTTTTTCACATGCGTATCTCATGCCGTATGATACGGACGTTTATAGGTGGACGTCTCAGTGCGTTTGACCATAAACCGTGTGGACAATTTCAGACCGAACACCCTACTCGTTTAAAAGCAAATATCTCCAATAAATCACAACAAAGCTCTAAAAACAAAAACAAGAGGGCCTGTGGACGCTCTACTGGCTAACAGTAACAGAGAGTGACAATCGTCTTAACGAGGCAAAATATAGCATTTTTGACTAGGCCTAAATCAAGAGCCATAACTCCATTGTTACTGGTCCGATCTGGCTGGTTTTTGAACTTGGCCAGTAGATTTTTGAACTTGGCCAGTAGAGCTAATAAAAAAAAAAAAATCCCCAAAAAAATCCAAAAAAAATTAAAAAAACAAATAAAAAAAGAAATCGGATGAAAAATGAAGGCCCTGTAGTATTAGCAAGGCAAAATATAGCATTTTTAACAAAATCAAGGGCCATAACTCTGCTGTTACAGGTCCGATCTGGCTGGTTTTCTGACTTATCCGAGCTTTCATTGACATTAACATTCTGGTAAAGTTTGGTAAAGATCAGATGAAAAATGAAGGCCCTATTGTCTTAACGAGACAAGTTAACGACGGTACGCAATACTGTATGTTGTGTCGGTTAATTATGTAGTATTGTTATGTTGTCATGTATGCTTTTTTAGGGCTTAGGGAGGTGGGGTATGGGGGTCATTGGTCATTAAATGTAATATTCGACTCCCCCGCCACCCCGTCCCAGCCATACTTTTTTTGTACATTTTTTTTTTATTACATCTAGATCTATCATAATTTTTGTTAATAGACTCAACATAAGGATGCAACAACCTTAGACTCAACATAAGGCTGCAACAACCTTAGACTCAACATAAGGATGCAACAACCTTAGACTCAACATAAGGATGCAACAACCTTAGACTCAACATAAGGATGCAACAACCTTAGACTCAACATAAGGATGCAACAACCTTAGACTCAACATAAGGATGCAACAACCTTAGACTCAACATAAGGATGCAACAACCTTAGACTCAACATAAGGCTGCAACAACCTTAGACTCAACATAAGGATGCAACAACCTTAGACTCAACATAAGGCTGCAACAACCGTAGACTCAACATAAGGATGCAACAACCTTAAACTCAACATAAGGATGCAACAACCTTAGACTCAATATAAGGACTTAACATTAAGAAAATATTTCTGGTCTATATCGACAGTACTTGTGAGGGTGTTGCACTACAATCCTATAGTACACAGCTGCAATGGTAATCGGTCAGTTTACTCTACTGGTCATTCATGTAATATTATATTCAGCCTTATTCATTGGGATAGGGCTACTGACCTCTCAATAAACATATATACCCTATAGGTGACAGTTTTTACAGGAATAATGATATTATTATGACCTGTAGAGCACTTACATTTGTCATTGATAGAAAGTTTATTTGGCAGCATATGGGACATTGAAAAAGTGCTTTTTTTTCTCCAGTATATTAGTACTATTAGACATAATATCATAAGAAAGCCAAACTCTTGTTTTTATAATTTTGAACAAATCAATAAAACTAAAAATCTCATTTTTTCTTCTTTTTTTTTGTTAAAAATGTCTGCATCTAGAACTTTGTATGTCTTATGTATTGAAATTAATGGGTATATGTAAAGTGTATTAAAAACCCAATTATTTATTTAATATCTGTTAAAAACAACTTTTGCAATGACCCAGTGTTTTGTAAAAAAACAAACATGTCTTTTTGTAAATATTTTCTTTCCAAAGGATCAAGACAGTCTGTATATAAAGTGAAGATTTTCAGTGAAATGTAGACAATCTGATAGTTATAATACTGGACTAGTATATGGTTTAATACGGTCCAGTAACTTGTTCACTTTAACATCAGGAAATATACACTTCAAGTGAAATTAGTATCACATCATTCTATTTGATTAAATACTGAATGATTTATGGTGTTGTTAACTCCAACAGGAAGTGTTGTTGTGATTATACGAATGGTTTAAGATTTTTATCTTATATCAATTATATTTCAGGACAGAGCCGGACAGAGAGAAATTCATAAATTATAGTAACCGGAATTCAAACTGATCACCTGTGAATTGAAAACAGTTTTAAACGTGATTTTATTAGAAGAGAGGGTAATATGGAGCTTGGTGATTTAGAAACCATAAAGCATAGACAGAATCTGTTTTGTATGACACTGAAATCTCACTTAATGACAAAAATTACAAAGTATCAGAATCTGATGATTAATCAAGGGGTTTACATTGACGACCAGTCTGACAGCGAAGATGTCACGGAGCTACGTCATAGCCCATCAGTCGAGGATAAAATTGAACTGGTTCTTGGACATGATTCCTCATCATGTAAAACCTTCTGGAAAATGGGAAACAGAATTAGCACGGTGAAACTGTTTCGATGGATTTACAAAATAATTCTGCAGACAAAGGCAGCGGGAATCTTGAGTCACCTGAACGGGGTACCAGATAGTGAGGTTAAGGCCACCGTGGAAGCCATGGCACGGGAGATTGCGGTGGCGTACGAGTATCAGCTGATGGTTCTATACAGTGATGTAGAAGTGGTGAAGTTGGCCCAGCACACTGCTGCCTGTATACTGGTGTATCTCAACTCAAGGGATGCCAAGTTTACACGTGAGACACTCCTACAGGCCATCTTAGAGGTAAACAATTCATCATTTTACATTTTAAATTATTCTGATTTTCTTTAGGAATTTCCTGCAATTTGATTTACTAAACTATACAAATTTGCTACCTGCAAATTAAAATCAGTACATATAATTTTATAAGTATACACATGCATATAAATATATAATTCTAACACACTTATTTCCACCCCTAAATTACATGAACATGTGAATGTTCGCCTGACATCATTTGTAAATAAGCAAGTCTCTACTGATGCCACATAATTTGTCAAAGTGCATTTATATAAAATAAATAAATATTTGTTTAACATTTTTGTGTCACTGTTAAACAATTTTGCTATTGATGAAAAACAACCCATACCTTCTATAGTATATCTTTACTATACTTGACTATGTATGACTGTATGACTACATGTACTATATTTCACTTAACTTTAAGGTGAAGCCACTGAGTAGCAAAAACAAGGACATACTGCGGACAAGGCCTGTGTTGTATGAAGGACGACCAGTCTGTCTGAGATGGAGACTCAGTCAGGTCCTCAAACAGCCAGGCCTACGGATTGGAGCCAGACACACTGCAGCAGACGACAGTATGGTAAAAAATCGCTCAACAGGTGAATGTCGGGAAAAACAGGGAGAAAACATCACACATGGTTTAACTGTCACTAAAACAGGTCAAGACAGAAAGGCTGATCATAGGGAAAGTCATCTGAGAGAGTTTACAGATATTTCAAATAACCAAGACGAACTAGATCAGATAAAAACATTTGACAAGGCTCAACATTCTGCAAACGAAAACAAAAATCTTGATACATCTTCAAGAGAGAAAAAGGAAAATGGTTTTGCTGATGTTGAAAACCTTCAGATAAGTTTGGAGGAAGTTTCAGCAGTGTTGTTACGAGGGACAGTCGATGATGCTGAATCAGCTACAGGTAACAGTAAAGCTGATAAACTTGAAAGAAGAATAAGTGCAATAGAAATGGATTATGAGAATAGTTCAATGCATATTAGTCAACACAGTGTTGAAGTTGAAGTTCCTGATTTCAGTTCTTTAATAGATACCGATGTGTCAGCAAGTGATGGAATAGTGACTGAGCTTAATGAAGACCGAACATCATCAGACAAAGTTTCAGTTGCTGAAGCTGTCTTAGAAGATACTGCTGATGAATGTACGTTTGAAGGATATAGCGATAATGAGTTGTTTAGTCTTGATGACTTTGCAGAAGAGAGCAATACAAATGTTAAAATGTGCAATGAAGTCGAAATTGAGGGAAACAAGGTCGGACAGTGCAATAATGATCTTGATGATACTCATTTAAAACAACGTATTTCTAGTCGAGATATAAATGGAGGTGCTACATGTGTGCCAACAAGGAATTTTTACATTGATGCCAATTCTTGCCACTGCAAAGAAGTTGCAGACGACAAATACAAGTCTACTGTCAAAGTCAATGGTGGTTCTGATATGGAAACCACAAAACCATTTAAATTCTATGGCTGCTTTACACCATATGGTGCTAAATGTCGACCAAAGGTTTACGGATACCGTGGGCCACTACATGTGTGGAATGAGAAGGAAGGTCAATACACGCTGATATACAACGATACGGTGACAGTCAGCTGTTCCCACAGGAAGGAGATAGCAAGTAAACAAGACGACCCCCATCAGGCCTACAGTCCTTTGACAGTCTGCAGACACTGATGTGTCTAATTCAGGCCTTAATAGTTGTAGTCTCAAGTAATACTTGAACAATATTTTACTCCAAATTCAGACAAATTAATATCTGAAATTCAGTCTGCTTGAAAACAGATTTTATGTATTTCCTGTTGAACTTACAGGGTGGCCACTAAAACTGGAATTGAATTGAATGTTGTTTAACGGCTCATCAACACAGTATAGGTTATTTAGAGCCGCACCAGAGAGAGAGAGGAAGGATACATAGGAATCCAGGAACCTGCCACTAAAACTGGAAAAAGGGAAAATTGAGAAATAAAATCCCTGCTGGAAAAAATGCAAAAATTAGGGAAAATTCAGAAAAAAAATATTTCTGCACATTTTATTTTCCCTTACACAAAAACGAAATTAATGTTGATTGTAATTGATACTCTTCAGGCTGAAACAAATAGAAATACTGTTTTCTATGAAAATGATTTCCATATTAATGCATCAAGTATAAACATTTTTGATGGTATTTATAATATGAAATAAAGAAACATTTAAAAATGCAAAATGTCTATATATGTTCTTGGTGGTTAAGGTAAGACTATAAGAGGGGTAAGGAGGTCATATAATTTCTTATTTTAATCAGGGAAACCCAATGCTAGGACTGGGAACAATCCGGGGAAATATATAAAGGACTTTTATTTTGAGATTCATGTGGCCACCCTGATTTATCACTATCAGTACGTCTGAACTGACTTGTTTGTGTGTAAACAAGATGTTGAATATTTATTGAACGTATTATGGAATCCTCCTTTTTGTAGATTTATATTATTCAAGTATTTCATTGCATTATGGATGGTAATACTACATGCAGTGTTCTTAGAGAATTGGAATAGGGAATGTTGACGAGTGAAACATGTAGATAATAGTGATGAAAATGATAACTGAAAATGAATATCTTACTGCAGGGCTGCCGATCATGCAAATTTGGGGCCGAAGTTTGGCCCATTCCCCCTCCCAAAAAATAATATTTTTTTATTTTTGCTAAAAATGTTGATTAGAACTGCGTTCAGTTGCGGTGACATTGTTTGTCCTCGTTTATGAGTAAGTATGAGCGGCCTCACTTTCTTACCCATTATATTTGAGTGGTACTAATACTGTTACTATAAATAGATTTTTAGTAAACTCTTCAGTTGAAGAGGATAAAAATGTGACTGAGTTGCACAATAAACATTTGTGGTGCAAATTAATCTGAGAAATGCGCTAAAATCGATGTAGTGATTGTTTAGGAAAGGCAACTTAAACATGCATCCACACCTAAAAGTTCAACTAGAAAAGCCTATGGTATTTTGAACCAGGAAAATAATTTACAAATTGGTGCAGTCATGATACTATATACTTTGTATTTTTGAAACTTCCCTCTTTTATACTTTGTATTTTTGAAACTTCCCACTTTTTTGAAAACTAAGCTAAAATTTCCCTTCAAAAGGCCGTGGCCCCATTCCCATATCCAACTTGGACCCTATGTACTTGCCGCGAAATGTCATTGTCTGGATAATTATGTGCTTGCCAGATTATGTGCTTGCCAGGATATATGTGCTAAATTGCAGATAAATACTTGCCAGAGTTATGTGCTTGCCGGGATATATGTATTTGTCATACTGCAAAGAAAATTCTCAGGATTTCATTGGTCAATGCGCCGTAGACATGAGCCCATGTCTACGTCTCGAGACGTGAACATAAAACGAATTCCCCATTACTCCAATACACAAAAACAAAATGGCGACGATAACGTTGCCGATTCGTTTTGGAAACCGCCGAGTGTTTCCTTCCTACCGCTTTTCTGCGCTTTCCACTGTGTGTAAAAGTCTGAAATAATCGTAAGTGTATTTTTTTCGCAACTTTACAGATAATAAAACATTAACAAAGTGACAAAATACGTTTATTTTATTTAAAAAATCAGCCAAATTTAAAGACGTTGGAGCGATGACGTCACGAAAGTAAACAACGTCTAGTTAGAGACACGTTACGGGGAAATTGGCGCAATAAAAATGAAATCGTGTTTTGGCTGTTTGTTTTTCTTAAATAAATGGTTACAACTTTGAAGTATGACAAATTCGTTATTAGGATTCTGGACAGGGAACATGGGCTCACATTCCCTGCCTGGAAATATATATTCCCCCTCGCCTAACGGCTCGGGTGAATATAATTTCCAGGCAGGGAATGTGAGCCCATGTCCCCTGTCCAGAATCCTAATAACTAATAATGTGCTTTGCAGATATATACTTGTCAGTGTATGTGGTTGCCAGGATATATGTGTATGTGCTTTGCAGATATATACTTGTCTGTGTATGTGGTTGCCAGGATATATGTGTATGTGCTTTGCAGATATATACTTGTCTGTGTATGTGGTTGCCAGGATATGAAGGATATTCATTTGCCGTAAAGCATCCAGCTGTTTCTAAAATTGTATTTATAAAGGAATGTCCACATTTTTTCAAGTGTTTTTGTTATGTATGTATGCTGGTATAGGGCATGTGATCTGTATAATATATGATAATCAATGGCTGCTAACTGTTTTAAGAAATCATTCCGACAAATTTACGAATGTTAAATGTGTTAAAGAACACACAGAAAAAATGGATTTTCACCGTATATTTAACCCTTAACCAGCTAAACACAACTATAATACATATAGCCTTTGCGTCCATTGTAAACCCAAATCAGCCTGAGAGTAACTCGCAGATAACTAGCAGGCTGATCAGGGTTTACAATGTCCAGCCACTGATTAGTCATTTTCCCCAAAACACCCCTTTGTCACATAAATGGAATGGTCTTATTTCAAAGAAAGAACAGTCCATTATATATATGTAGAGGGTTAAGGGTTAAAAGAGGTAAAAACGGTTATGTCGGCAATTTACAAAGATAGAGATTATTTTATGGATGGGCTCAGTTATCAGGAATTCTTTTACAAGATGGAAGGCGTGTTGTTGTTTTATGAGTGAGCTGTTGCCAACGATTGAAAAAACGGAACACACCTCGCATCGAGTGAAAGAATTTTTGATAAACAAATGTTAAGAGTTAATTATCTAAATTTCGTTTTGTAATCACTACTTGTGAGGACATTCTTGATGTTTAAACATTTATGAACACCTAGTCACAATATTGCCATGTGGTCCTTTATTTCTTGAACATATAATGCTGAATAGCTTATAACAGCTAATAACGAATATATACATATCAATAAATTTAGTCGTATATTTTATTAGCACATAATTCGAGGGATCAGTACAACACTGTTGTATTTATTGTTTTTATTGTATGTAATTACAGCATTGATGCATTGAAACATTGAATTACCTGTTTATGCACACCTTTTTACATTTTACATTGTTATGGAGTATTGAGATGGTGTTGTCCGGTTGCACCTTGAAGAATGGTTTTTGTTCATACAACGACTTTATACACTTTACTTTGATTGTATTCACGTTCTCATTTCATTCATGGCCACATATATATGTGTACAGGCTCTTGTTTCATTCATGGCCACATATATATGCGTACCGGCTCTTGTTTCATTCATGGCCACATATATATGTGTACAGGCTCTTGTTTCATTCATGGCCACATATATCTGTGTACAGGCGACCACAGATATATTTGTGCAGCTCTAGTTTCATTCATGACCAGATATATTTGTGCAAGCTCTGGTTTCATTCATGACCAGATATATTTGTGCAGGCTCTGGTTTCACTCATGACCAGATATAATTGTGCAGGCTCTGGTTTTATTCATGACCAGATATAGTTGTGCAGGCTCTGGTTTCATTCATGACCAGATATATTTGTGCAGGCTCTGGTTTCACTCATGACCAGATATAATTGTGCAGGCTCTGGTTTCATTCCTGACCAGATATAGTTGTGCAGGCTCTGGTTTCATTCATGACCAGATACATTTTTGCAGGCTCTGGTTTCATTCATGACCAGATATATTTGTGCAGGCTCTGGTTTCATTCATGACCAGATATATTTATGCAGGCTCTGGTTTCATTCATGACCAGATATAGTTGTGCAGGCTCTGGTTTCACTCATGACTCTGGTTTCACTCATGACCAAATATATTTGTGCCGACTCTGGTTTCATTCATGACCACAGATACATGTGTACATGATCTTGTTTCATTCATGACAGCAGATATGCATGTATGGGTTTTATTCAATAACATTCTTTACAAAAAAAAAACAACATCCTATATTTGACAAAGTTTTACATAATGAAGAAAACAAAGATGTTCCCATACAATACAACTTTAACATTACGTAAAGAAATGCGTTGAAAACAATTTTAACAAATAGGAAATTTAATTAATAGAAACGATGCTTTCTGTAATGAATTGTAGTGTGAACTTTAATGAATTGTAGTGTGAACTTTAATTAATTGTAGTGTGAACTTTAATTAATTGTAGTGTGAACTTTAATGAAATGTGTGACACACTGTATAAATAATTTAATTTAACATTAAAGTCTTCAATTGTCTCGTGATTCTGTAGAGTTTACCCTACAATAAACTTAACAAACATTAATTTAGCTGTTTCAGTATAAATGCACCTTTTAACCGAGAGTTTGTGGATATTAATAACACATGTATTTTTACCATTTTAGAGGCCAACTCTAAAAGAAATTCTTAATCACCAATTGTTGTTCAGTTGTAAACGGGTCAACTCATATTAGAAATGTTTATTGCATGTTTTGGACTGCTGATATGATTAAAAACATGATAATGCAGAGAAAAGGTGTGCCCGAGACAAACATACTAGTGATAAAATAGATATCAAGAGTCGTAGCAAGTGCAGTATGGAGGAGAAATGTTTGCTCCTACAACAGGTGACTGGAAAAAACAATATCAGAAGAGATCTGGACAAGGACTATTGTTATGTCTATTATTTTAACCAATTTGTTTATTGCACTATTAAATGAGTTTAATTTATTATTGTTTAAATTATTTTGAGTTGATGTGCAATATAACCGATACTTGTTTTATTTATATGCTGCAATATGTACATATACTATTTCGGTGTTTATTTATTTACCAAAATAATAGCCACTTGTCAATTTAATTTATATAACTAAGGGGCTGATATGCAGACCTTTTATTTTTTGAAAGCAATATGTACAATGTTTGTTGTCAGGTTTCGGTGTGTTGTACAATGAAATTGTTTCAGTGTTACATAAGTACAAGTTGTAAGAGTTTATTGCAATGTTTCAGTGTATTGTAAATTGTTAAATGTTTCAGAGTATTGTCAATTGTCAAATGTTTTAGTGTATTGTCATATTTCAGTGTATTGTAAATTGTCAGTGGTTCAATGTATTGTAAAATGTCAATGTTTCAATGTATTGTAAATTGTCAATGGTTCAGTGTCTTGTAAAATGTCAATGTTTAAATGTATTCTAAACAGTGGTTCAGTGTATTGTAAATTGATATATATAATGGTTCAGTTTATTGTAAATTGTCAATGGTTCAGTGTATTGTAAAATGTCAATGTTTAAATGTATTGTACACAGTGGTTCAGTGTATTGTAATTTGTCACTGGTTCAGTGTATTGTAAATTGACAATGGTTCAGTGTATTGTAAATTGTCAATGGTTCAGTGTTTTGTAAAATGTCAATGTTTAAATGTATTCTAAACAGTGGTTCAGTGTATTGTAAATTGATAATGGTTCAGTTTATGGTAAATGGTCAATGGTTCAGTGTATTGTAAAATGTCAATGTTTAAATGTATTGTACACAGTGGTTCAGTGTATTGTAAATTGTCAATGGTTCAGTGTATTGTAAAATGTCAATGTTTAAATGTATTGTAAGCAGTGGTGCAGTGTATTGTAAATTGTCAATGTTTAAATGTATTGTACACAGTGGTTCAGTGTATTGTACATTGTCAATGGTTCAGTGTATTGTAAAATGTCAATGTTTAAATGTATTGTAAACAGTGGTGCAGTGTGTTGTAAATTGTCAATGGTTCAGTGTATTGCAAACTTTCATTGTTTCAGTGTATTGTAAATTGTCAGTGGTTCAGTGTATTGTAAAATGTCAATGTTTAAATGTATTGTATACCGTCAATGGTTCATTGTACAATTGTAAGTGTTTGTTAGTAGGTCTGTGTGTTAAAAATTGCTATCTTTCAGTGTATTTAAGTGGTAAATGTTATTGTTAGGTCAGTATTCAATAGAAATTGAGATTAAATATATAATTACAAAAACCTCACCCCCTCCTTTGACATTATTATGACTTAAATTTGTTTAAAACAAACCATTTCTCAACGATTCACTGTAAAAAAAAATCAAAATGTTCAGATTACATGAAATGCTATTTTATTTCTGTTCAGGGCTGCCAGATTTGTGGTTGTACTATAAATAGTAGCAACACTAGTTTGCCTGGTGTTGTTTCAGTGTATGGTATGCAATACTTCCATGAATTCTATTGTTAAAATGTATTATTGTTTGGGACGCTTGTTTCAGCCAAAGGTTTTTCAGCATTAACTTGAGCAATTTTTATAATGGGTTCATAAATTATCATTAGAACTGGAATTTTTATTGGTAAATAAAAATTCCTTAGTTTTGAAAATCGGTTGAGAAATAAATACTTTACCGCCAAAATGTTATTTTGGTGGGGCTTTTCCCATGTAAATTCCTTGTTGATGGGGACATTAGAAAATCAAATAATCTCAAATAACTTCAATTAGCCTTAAGGTTTTGCTATAAAACTTTCAGAGTGTTTTCATTTACATATATTCAACACATTAAAATAATTTTTGGATCAAACTTTTGATGCAGCAGAATTTTGCATTGAAAACAACTTTTGCATGTGAAATTTTTATTTCTCAATCGATTTTGAAAAGTAAGGTATGTTTATTTACCACTAAAATGTCTGTTTCAGTGATATACATTTTATTTAAGTACTAGTTGAATTTTTGTCTTAACAGTCCAAAAGACCTTTGGCTGAAACAAGCGCCCCAAACAATAAGTCAAAAGAATATTCTGAAAACTGTCAATATTTTAGTATTTTGTTACATCTTCCTTGTTGTGTTACTCTTGATTTTGATTATTATTATTGTAAATTCAGGGCCTCGAAAAATATCCGGATTTAATCAAATGCAAAATTTGTTCAAGAACCCTATTTTTGACCGATACGAGATGTACTAAAGTATTGCGACCATTCCTACTCGTATTACAAGTATTACCTCCTTGTTTATGCATGGTGACATTTTATTAAAGTTGTTATGCCTTCCACCCTAATATGATGGCTTTTGCTTCAAGAACATTTGTTGTTTTATACACGTTATGAAATAAATTTTAGTCATTTAAATTACATGTTGACCTTTGCATACTTAATTCCATAACACATCCTGTATTTTCATTTATCAAATAACTTGTGGAATAACGCCATTCAGTATTTTCGATAATCCACTAGTGATAAAACTATGCAAATGAGAGCCGAATTATCATTCGGTCTTAGCTCGCTGTGCATCGGGTCTTAGTTCAGCTTGCTGTGCATCATATTTATGTTATCGATTTCCGTAACCGTTCAAATACACATATACGGAAATCGATGAGGTAGTTGTTTTGTATGGAGAAGGCCAAGTCAACACAAGGTGTCATCATACAACGGTATTATAGGCAGCTGCAATAAGTACTGTTCCTTATGAGGCTTTATTGGAGTTATGTGATAAATAGAATCTAGCATTCGTGTTACTAAGGTGATATATTCATATTATTCTGGTGTGACTAAGGTGGTCTATTCATATAATTCTTGTGTGACTGTAGTTGATCTACTCGTATAGTTCTGGTGTGACTAAGGTAATCTATTCATATAGTTCTGGTGTGACTAGGTGATCTATGCATATAGTTCTGGTGTGACTAAGGTGATCTATGCATATAGTTCTGGTGTGACTAAGGTGATCTATTCATATAGTTCTGGTGTGACTAAGGTAATCTATGCATATAGTTCTGGTGTGACTAAGGTAATCTATTCATATAGTTCTGGTGTGACTAAGGTGATCTATGCATATAGTTCTGCTGTGACTAAGGTAATCTATGCATATAGTTCTGCTGTGACTAAGGTAATCTATGCATATAGTTCTGGTGTGACTAAGGTAATATATTCATATAGTTCTGGTGTGACTAAGGTGATCTATGCATATAGTTCTGCTGTGACTAAGGTAATCTATGCATATTGTTCTGCTGTGACTAAGGTAATCTATTCATATAGTTCTGGTGTGACTAAGGTAATCTACTCATATAGTTCTGGTGTGACTAAGGTGGTCTATGCATATAGTTCTGCTGTGACTAAGGTGATCTATGCATATAGTTCTGCTGTGACTAAGGTGATCTATGCATATAGTTCTGGTGTGACTTAGGTGATCTATGCATATAGTTCTGGTGTGACTAAGGTAATCTGATCATATAGTTCTGCTGTGACTAAGGTAATCTATTCATATAGTTCTGGTGTGACCAAGGTAATCTATTCATACAGTTCTGGTGTGACTAAGGTGATCTATGCATATAGTTCTGGTGTGACTAAGGTAATCTATTCATATAGTTCTGCTGTGACTAAGGTAATCTATTCATATAGTTCTGGTGTGACCAAGGTAATCTATTCATATAGTTCTGGTGTGACTAAGGTGATCTATGCATATAGTTCTGGTGTGACTAAGGTAATCTATTAATATAGTTCTGCTGTGACTAAGGTAATCTATTCATATAGTTCTGGTGTGACCAAGGTAATCTATTCATATAGTTCTGGTGTGACCAAGGTAATCTATTCATACAGTTCTGCTGTGACTAAGGTAATCTATTCATATAGTTCTGGTGTGACCAAGGTAATCTATTCATATAGTTCTGGTGTGACCAAGGTAATCTATTCATATAGTTCTGCTGTGACTAAGGTAATCTATTCATATAGTTCTGCTGTGACTAAGGTAATCTATTTATATAGTTTCTGGTGTGACCAAGGTAATCTATTCATATAGTTCTGCTGTGACTAAGGTGATCTATTTATATAGTTTCTGGTGTGACCAAGGTAATCTATTCATATAGTTCTGGTGTGACTGTAGTTGATCTACTCGTATAGTTCTGCTGTGACTAAGGTGATCTATGCATATAGTTCTGCTGTGACTAAGGTAATCTATTCATATAGTTCTGATGTGACCAAGGTAATCTATTCATATAGTTCTGATGTGACTAAGGTAATCTATTCATATATTTCTGATGTGATTAAGGTGATCTATTTATATAGTTTCTGGTGTGATTAAGGTGATCTATTTATATAGTTTGTGTGTGACTGTAGTTGACCTATTCATGTAGTTCTGTGTGAATTTATTAAACTCATCGGATAAAATTGATATGATACTCGGCGCAGCCTCTCAGCATATAATTTTATCCAACTCGTTTAATAAATTCATTTCTAAACAGACATGAATGTAAGATACTCTATTTAATTGTTACAGTTCAGGTTTATTAAACTTACCAGTCTTAAGCCCCGTGTGGTTCCGGGGCCCCATTTGGTTACGGGGCAAAGAATAGGGCCACTGCAGATCCCGTTGGAGGGGAAGGCAGAGGGGTAGAACCCCCAAATTCATGTTCATTTTATCATTTTTAGCTCTACTGATCAGAGATCTGCAGAGCTTATGCCGTGGTGCGGCGTCCGTCGTCCGTCCGTCTGTCCGTAAACTTTTTTTTGTAGCGACTACTCCTCTGAAACTACTAAATGGATTTTCATGAAACTTCACAGAAATGTTGCCCATGAAGTCTAGTTGATCCTAGCAAAAATTCATGTTGATGTGAAATCCAAGATGGCCACCAGATCTAAAAATAGGTTTTTAAAAAACAAGTTTGTAGCGACTACTTCTTGAAAACTATAAGTGATATTGATATGGGACTTTTTCTAAAATGATCAGCATGACATGATGTTGGTCCTTGTCGAAAATCGTTTTGATTCGACGTTAAACATTACTGCCAGCAGCCATCTTTGTTTACATAGAGTTATATAATGAAAACTTGTAGCGACTACTACTCTGAAACTACTTGACGGATTTTCATGAAACTTCACAGGAATGTTGCTCTTGATGTCTAATTGATCCTAGCAAAATTTCAGGTCGGCCGGAAATTCATGATGGCCGCCACGGCTAAAAATAGATTTTTAAGAAAGAAGTTTGTAGAGACTACGTCTTGAAAACTATAAGTGATATTGATATGGGACTTTTTCTAAAATGATCAGCATGATATGATGTTGGTCCTTGCCAAAAATTGTTTTGATTCAACGTTAAACATGGCTGCCAGCGGCCATCTTTGTTTACATAGAGTTATATATAGTAAAAACTTGTAGCGACTACTCCTTTGAAACTACTAGGCGGATTTTCATGAAACTTTACAGGAATGTTGCTCTTAATGTCTAATTGATCCTAGCAAAATTTCAGGTCGGACAGAAATTCAAGATGACCGCCACAGCTAAAAATAGATTTTTAAGAAAGAAGTTTGTAGCGACTACGCCTTGAAAACTATAAGTGATATTGATATGGGACTTTTTGTAAAATGATCAGCAAGACATGATGCTTATCAGAGTCAAACATTATTTTGATTCGACGTTAAACATTGCTGCCAGTGGCCATCTTTGTTTACATAGAGTAATATGATGAAAACTTGTAGCGACTACTCCTCTGAAACTACTTGGCGGATTTTCATGAAACTTCATAGGATTGTTGCTCTTGATGTCTAATTGATCCTAGCAAAATTTCAGGTCGGCCGGAAATTCAAGATGGCCGCCACGGCTAAAAATAATTTTTCAAAAAACAAGTCTGTAGCGACTACTTCCTGAAATCAAAATCAATCAGTAGAGCTTCAAGGTCATTGACCTCTTGTTTGTTCATGCTCATTAAAGGTCTTCATCATGACCCCTGCATTGCTTCAGGTGCCATCTCACTCATATCACTAGAGCAGTGGCAGAAAAACTATAACGTGGCTCCAGCGTAAATGGAGTGTCTACAATAGAATTTGCAGCAACTCTGCAGTTCAGGGCGAGAAGGTTCTAGGCCCGTTTTCCATATTTTATCTCGATGTACATGGAGGATGAGCCTGGCATGTTCATTCCTGACAGGCGCCATATAACCTTTCATGTTTTTGTCCGCCTTAAAACCCCCAATTCAACACTCTTAAGCACCCACTGGGGTGGCATTTTACAGAATGGGAATAATGGAAACGGCTGTTAAAATACTCCAGGGCATGGTGTGGCAAATACAAGTACAGTCAAACATGTCTGTGGCCACCTCTTTTAAATAACCACATCTTAAAGGGGTTGTTGCACTATTCTGGAATAGCTTCCTTTAAAAGGACTTTAAAAACCATGGAAAAAGCTGAAAGAGTATTGTATAAAAAAATATAGATGCCATCTTGGATTGATGACATCGCACCTTTTTACCATGTATTGCATATTGTTAAATATCATTTAAAACAATATAGCTGCAAATACATGTAAATCGGAAAAAAAGCATATACAGTATAAATATTTTATTTTATATTTATAATTTAATACCCGGTACATTTATTTGCTTTAAACACTATTTATTATCTATTTTACATATATGGAAAGAGGCGCGATGACGTCATCATTCAACATGTTCAAAGATGGCTGCCTCCGTTGGAGTATTGTTTGCACATTTTTGAAAGGTCATATCTCCTAGATTTTTAAGATATTTTGATAATTTTGTTCAGCTTTTTTCACGGTTTTTAAAGCCGTTTTTAAACGAAACTAGTTCCAGAATAGTGCAACATCCCCTTTAAGCAACCACATTTTTAATTTCAACTTCCTAATTGTAATAATATGAACTAGGTACTACCTATGTGATGGGCAAAACCATGACACGTCTTTGATTTCTTTTAAAATATAAGTTAAATTAAACTGAAGCATGCACGCAAAAAACAGTAGAACAGTAGAACGATACTGTAAAGTTCATAAAGTACTCACTCGTCTGAGGTTTTGTTTTTGTTTGTATGGTGTTTTACGTCATTTTCAACACATGTAAGGTTATATATGACGGTCGATTTTTTGTGGTGGAAGCAGACCACCCACCTTTCCTGTGTAGAACCTGTACTGTACACCTCCCACCATCCGGAAAAATCTACACTTTCTCAATTACAAGTCGAGCTCCCAGTGGGATTCGAACCCGGTGGATTCATGATTTAAGATTAGGGAGAGGGAGTGGTGTCACAACTGTTAAAGGTGTCAGACCAGTCAGGAAGTACTTCCGGGTCGTAGGGTGCTGAAATAGTTCCTTGAAAGAATCCAAAGTTTCTAGTTTGCATGTGTTTTTCCCAAGATTAGTTTCTATTTCATTGTTAAATTTAACCTGAGGTTAAAGTAATATGTCTGTTGTCATGAATAGTAAGTATTTTACTGTGTTTGTCAGGATTATTTCTTTGGGGAGTATGAGCACAGAGGTTAGGTAGAGATGTGGTTTTGACAGATGTTTATTTCGAAATACGCATAGTGTGAATGAATGACGCGAAATGTTGAAAAACTGAATCGGTGTTTTATTCCAGATATGGGACCGTTTGCTAGCCAAATGTGTTTAATACACAGAATAAAAGCGTATTTAAGCGAACGAATGTTGTGGAACTTGTGACTGATCTCCAAATATAGCCTAATTGCATTGTGTTCAATGGGCTGATTTTCACCGGTCTGACACCTAAACAAACAATAATAAGAAGTTGACAATAAAACATCCCCACACAAAAGCAAAATAAATAAAACAACAAACACGCTTTTCACATGTAATCCACCGGGTTCGAATCCTACTGTCAGAGTAGAAGCATAGAGGGAAAGTAAATACGAAAAAAAAGTATCCCTCTATGTATGTGAAAGTTGTGGAGCAGACACGATATGGACCTAGACCTTAAAGATACAGGCTCAGATGTTGGGTTCTGCATGTCGTCTTTGTCCAATTTATTTCAAAATCCGTCCATGCATGTGATAGTCATGCAGCAGACATGAAAATTGTAACGGGCGGACGGACCCATGTGTTGAGTTCTGCACGTTGTCTCGATGAGATGGGGGTTTGTGCCAATTTACTTCAAAATCCCTCCATGCATGGAAAAGTAATGGTGCGGACACGAAATGAATCTTATTATATGCATCTAAGAAGTATATGACCATTATGATGACCTTGACCTTGATGATACAGATCCAGGTGTTGGGTTCTTCACGTCGTCTTGATGAGATGAGTATGTGCCAATTTATTTCAAAATCCGTCCATGCATGTGAGTTATGCATATGCAGCGGACACGAAAATTGTAACGGACGAACGGACGTATGTACAATGCCAAAACGCTTATCCCGCCCACATTATCGGGATAATTAATTGACCTGTATTAAGCAGCCACTTGTACTAAGAGGCTATGTTTTTTCCTTCTCTTAAATGGATGCTAAAGACGGGTTTGACTAAATAGATTCCAGTTCATTCAACACCTACTAACGTAGGTTGGAGGGGGACTGTGCATACAGAACCAGGTTCAATCCGAGGCAGTAACTCCTGTCCATGTGTTATTGTTATACGCCGTTTGCGAATAACCGGCCAATTACGAATTCCGAAACGGAGGGGCCATTTACGAATATGCTTATTTATTGTATTTTACCAAATAAAAACACATACAAATGCTTGTTTTCCTAATTTTAGTACAAACATGTTTTGTTTTGTAAACAAAAAGCTTCTGGAATAAACAGAGTATGTTAGAAATCGCAAATCGTGATGTTCGCATTTCTGTACTGTAGGATCTGAAACGTCCATGTAGAACGATCTTTTTAAACGTATTTAATAGTGTTCAGGCCGTTGCACTCTTTCCTTCTTTATTAATTCAATAATAAGATGCATAGAATGGTATTACCAGAAACTGTAAATAACCTTAGGTTAGGGTACTTGGAGAAATGGAGCATCAACGGTACAACAACAACAAGGGACATGCGCAGTGAAGGAGTCTTCACAAAATGGCGTTTTGAGTAGAGTTTAGCAGTAGCAAATCATCATAGGACGACCAATGGCAGGAAGATGAACAACTGTCAAGTGAATATGTGTGGTACAACGACTTGTTTTATGTTGATTTATATGTTTAGAATACTTCCAGGTTATGAAGGTGTGATGAAATTATGCAGTTGGCTTGGCCGAGTTGGTGGGTGGGGCACTTGTAGTACTGTAAATATCTTATAAATTTACTTTTTTATCATCTGATGCTCAATATTGTTGCATAATGCATATCATGCTCGCCAAAAAAGAAAAATAACATAATATTGTCTTTTATCACACTCTCACTATATTTGTATCATGCTATCGTTCGGAACGTTTGGTACTGGATTTTTTATTCATCCTTGCCATTTACCAGTACTGAAGTCTGTTCTGACTATACACTGATCGTGGCATCAGATTGAAATTTGTCTCTGAATTTTTATTTATTCAGCAGAATCCCTGCCAGTATGTGAAACGTCTCAAAGATATCCGAGATAATCCCCCAAATATGACTTGTGGTGAACAAATCTGTCTCATTTATCATAAGTTGTCTTTGGGTGCTTTTTTTACATACAGATTTTTATAGATGCACCCTAAACGACGTATATAAAAATAAAAAAGTGTCTCGCCATTCGTAGACGTGCATTCTCGCGGGTAAGCATGAGATCTAATTGCAATCTCATGTTTTTGGTGCTAATTAAGGTCAGGATTTTTAGTTATTTCATGATTCTTTCAGATGATGAAATAATTTCAAAATATTTTATACTGGTTTAAAAAATAAAAATAAAATTGTTTTACCGCCAGCTCCAAATTCAAAAAGATGGCGAATATAGGCGGTTGCCGGCTATTAGAGACAACCCTGCTAGTAGTGCTTTATAATCTGATCTATCGAGGACACAAAAATTAGTTGACAAGCAATCTTTACCCGGTTACAGTACACACTGGCTCCGGGATTTTTTAAACCCTTTTCTAAGGACTGGAACGGGTATAAAATGTGTGGCTGTATTCATATAACCCTAAACTCAATTACTGCCTTACATGCACCTATGCACAAAATTGATTTAATTTAAAATGTGCAACCTTTTAATGTCGCGCAACAAAGTGAAGTGGGCATTTAAAAATCAAAAGTTGTGATGCTTGGATTTCCACTTACAAGTCAACTTTTAAACATGTTTTATACTAGTATTCTTGATATGTGCACAGTCTTTACTTTATTCAGGACTTTATTATCATATCAGGGTTTGATATTAACAGTTGTCCCCTTGTCCTGTGCCATGTATATTCTACTGGGACAAGTTAATTGTCCCAGGTGACCTGTCCTACAGACAACTAAATTTTATAACAAGAAAAGAATTTTACATCTTTAAAACTTGTGACCGAAAAAATGTCAAAACATTGGTGAGCACATTGTATATGATAAATAAAAACCATCTTGTTTTCATTGGTGGAATGCAAATGAGGGAATGTAATGTCACTTTCATGATTGATCTTGTTTTTTGTATCACTTTTACATGAAGTGCAGGGACAAGTAAATTTGACTGGGGACAAGTAAATTGTGCCTATGGACAAGTTGCTGAAAAAAGTTAATATCAAACCCTGCATATACAGTCCAAGTTCACTGTTAATTCATTGAAAATGACGTAAAACACCATACAAAGAAAAAACATTGTTAATTCAATGACTAGAAACATAATTAAATTATCAGAAATGATAAAACACATATCAGGGATCAAATTTAATGGCAGAATTTGCTCATTAACACATAAACTGAAACAGTTGACGAAGCACTCGGAAGTGTTACAACTTAGAGAATTACGCTAACAAAATAACTGAATAAAATTAATCTGTACACACTATGCCAAATAAATGTAAATAATATAAATATTTGTGTACTAATTACGCTGTATCCCCTACACACTGCGCCGACGCTAAGCACAACACAGAAAGTGTGCAGACACATTTATAGCACAGGTAATGTTTATGTAAACACAAGAGTTACAAAGTCAGCATGCCTTTTTAACAAAGCGTACATTTCTATTCAGTTGTTTCTATTATGGCTGGGTACATCAGGGGATGTAAGGCCTAAAAAAAAAAAATGTGTGTTTCTGGTTTCACCCTGTCAAAAAGTTAGGGTAGGTAGGTAGGAAAAAGTTTTTTTTTAGGTATTTTTTTTATATATATATTGTTCGCATGTATTATGCCATTTTTATACTAAGGCAACTCCTTGATAACCTTTGCAAACAGTTTGGATCCAGATTAGATGATTAACAACTCTGGCTTATAAAATTATCATTTGAATAAAAATATTTGTTGTTTGATCGTAATTTTTTTTTTCTTTTTTTAATTTTTTTTTTCCATCTCGCTAAAAATAATTAGGGTCGGCGGTAAAAAAGTAGGGTCGGTCGGGAAACCGGAAACACACATATATTTTTTTCTTAGGCCTAATACAAATTTGACGGTAATATTATACACAAAGTCTCTATCATCTCCGTTAAGGTTAGCAATAAGCATATATTCTGGCTTACATTTTTAGCCACTTGCTATAAAAAAGCAAGTGCAAAGGTTTTCTACTTGCTATTTTAATTAAGGTACTTGCATTAATATAATTTGAAACCTTGATTCATTTTAGAAGGATTGCTAGACATGTAAATAATGACAATTTCACATTCAGCTAGATGCAGGAATTTAATAATGTATACTTATACTTACTTATATCCACCTATTTAACTATGTTAGATAAATATGTTCTGTGAATAAATGTAGACTGAGACCTAGTAGTTTTTGTCTCGCCTTTTCGAAGAAAAAAAGAGGACATAGGTGTTGCTTTTCTGGCGGCGGCGGCGGCGGCGGCGGCGGCAACATTCAAGTTTTGCGTTTAGGTCATTTTCTCACAAACTGTATGCACTAGACCTTTCAAACTTTGCTTATAGTTGTATCATGGGTGGTAAATCGCAACTTGATGAAGCAAATGTGGAAGTGACCTTGACCCTCCAAGCAAAGGGCAGATAACTTACTAATTTTTAGGTTCAACTTTTGCGTTTAGGTCACTTTTTCACAAACTTTATGCACTAGACCTTTCAAACTTTGCTTATAATTGTATCTTAGGTGGTACAAGGAACGTGACAAAGCAAATGTGGAAGTGACCTTGACCCTCCAAGCAAAGGGCAGATAACTTAATAATTGTTAGGTTAAATTTTTGCGTTTAGGTCACTTTTTCACAAACTGTATGCACTAGACCTTTAAAACTATGCTTATAGTTGTATCTTGAGTGGTACATCGCATGGTAATACTGCCGAATCTGTCATTTATTGCACGGCTGAAATATACTGGCATTTATAGCACGGTTTAGGCTCAGACCTTCAGGTTTATGAAAATTATATCATAAGCAAGAATTTATACTTACACAATGACATGAAGTCGCTTTTTTATTGATCTGATATTACATTAGGCCCTATTGTTGATGTGCATGACTTTTATCTGACCCCACGTGTAATATCAGATTTTCCAGGACTCGTATAAAACGTGGATATGCAAGAATAAGCATATAATTACGGTATTTTTGTCCCAATTTTTACTTCCTTTTTTGTTTATAAATAATTACTAGTAGTTAATGATATAGAAAATGACATGATCTACAATTGTTTCAAAATTAAAATAACCTGTAGAGGCCACTTAAAATGGTATATGAGACAATGGTGGGTTCGTGCAAGCACTTGAACACTTTACTGCTACTTCACAAACAGGAAAAATGAGAAAAAGAAAACTGAAACTGAACCTGAAACTGAAACTGTTGCAAAATCAAAATTACCCAACCATAGTTACCATAGTGCATTTAAATAATTTACAGCCACTTTAAAACAATAGGAATTAGTGAGACACGAAAAACTTAACATCCACTTAACATCTACTTCACAAACAATTACAATAAAGCAACTTTTATTTATTCTCTTTAGTGCCTCTTTACAGAGATAACATGTCCCAACTAGCAACTCTTTGTGTGTGATACAATGATTATAAATTGTTTAAGGGTTGACTTTGTATTTGCATTTAGCATGCATCTGTGTAGAAAAGTAAGTGCACTTTTTGTCTCGCCTTTTCGAAGAAAAAAGAGAAATAGGTGTTGCTTTTCCGGCGGCGGCGGCATCAACATTCAAGTTTTGCGTTTAGGTCATTTTCCCACAAACTGTATGCACTAGACCTTTCAAACTTTGCTTATAGTTGCATCATGGGTGGTATACATCACAAGGTTACAAAGCAAATGTGGAAGTGACCTTGACTCTCCAAGCAAAGGGCAGATAACTTACTAATTTTTAGGTTCAACTTTTGCGTTTAGGTCAC
The DNA here is from genome assembly GCA_037043455.1 of Cyrtodaria siliqua. NCBI lineage: Eukaryota > Metazoa > Mollusca > Bivalvia > Adapedonta > Hiatellidae > Cyrtodaria > Cyrtodaria siliqua. Next base: position 4,713 of record JAWPHD010010456.1, on the reverse strand, counting down.
TTTTTCACAAACTGTATACACTAGACCTTTAAAACTTTGCTTATAGTTGTATCTTGAGTGGTACATCGCGACGTGACAAAGCAAATGTGGAAGTGACCTTGACCCTCCAAGCAAGGGCAGATAACCTTATAATTTTTACCTTCAACTTTGGCATTTAGGTCACTTTTTCACAAACTGTATGCACTAAGAACTTTCAAACTTTGCTTTTAGTTGTATCTTGAGTGGTACATTGCAACGTGACAAAGCATATGTGGATGTGACCTTCACCATCCAAGCAAAGGGCAGATAATTTTAATTGTTACATTTACATCACTTTCTCATGAACTAGAATTATGCACTAGATGTTTTAAACCTAATTTATAGCTTAATCTTTGGAAGAAAACATATTCTATTTTGACATAGTTGTGTTTTTGGTAGTGCATCTTTTTTTGGATGCCTGGATTTCATCTATGACCTTGACCTACTTTTTGGAGCTGATGATTTTTAGCTCTACTGGCCAAAGGCCTTCATTTTTCATCCGATCTTTACCAAACTTTACCAGATTGTTAATATCAATTAAGGTCGCACAAGTTCGAAGACCAGCCAGATCGGACCAATAGCAGCAGAGTTATGACCCTTGATTTAGTTAAAAATGCTATATTTTGCCTCGTTAATACGATAGGGCTTTCATTTTTCATCTGATCTTTACCAGATGTTTTGCCTTTTTTTATTATTATTAGTATATATTTGCTTTTTTATATTTTATTTTTTTAATAGATATTTATTTTTTTAATTAGCTATGTCATTATTTTTTTGTTTTAATTATTATTTTTTTTAAAAAAAAAGTTTAAAAAAATAAATTTAATATTTTTTTTGTTTTAATTCTATTATTTTTTTTTATTTCTTTTTTTTTAATATAAACAGTCTATTAAATCATTTTAGAATTATTTATTTTTTAGAATTTTGTTATTCTTGGTTTCAAAAAACTCATTACTCAATGAGTGATACAAACAGTCTTAATCTGTTTCTCACAGCAATTAAAAGGCTCATTCTGTTCTGAGAACACACTGAGTTCATCAGAATAGCATATGACGTGATGTCATAGCATGACGTGATGTCATAATACCAAGGTGACGTGACGTCATAATACCAGTGTGTGATGTCATAATACCAGAAAGTGGTGTCATGATAGAAGCAACCAAAGGAAAACAAAAATGAAGCATTCTGATTGGTTCAGTGATAAAAATTGGACCAATGAAACCAGTTAAGTTAAAGCTCATTACATTCTCAGAACACACTGAGGTTTTACTGGACATTGAGTAATGAGGTTCTTGAAACCCAGAAACACAAAATTCTAATAATAAAATAATTCTAAAATTATTTAATAGACTGTTTATAGTTATCTTTTTTTTATTTAATTTTCTTATTTCATTTTTTTTTTTTTTTTTTTTTTGTGTTAACGCCATGTTAGCAGGAAGCATTGCTGTCAATGCTGTGCCTATTGCATTTTTTTTCTGGTTCGTTGATTTTTGATTGAGTTACGGCCCCATGACATTTTTTTTTTTAATTTCTTGTCGGCGCTACTCCTCCTAAACGCATTGTTGGATTTCGTCGAAACTTGGCAGGAAGCATCGGTAAGATGTCTAATTGTGCATATCGCCCAGTTTGCTGATTTATGACGGAGTTATGGCACTTTGACATTTTTACTTTAAATTTCTTGTCGGCGTTACTCCTCCTAAACGGTTTGTTGGATTTCTACAAAATTTAGCAGGAAGCCTCAGTATGATGTCTAGTTTTGCAAAGCATGGTATATCAATGAAATGTTGGACAAGTTCGAAAACCAGCTAGATCTAGTTAGTAATGACAGGTTATGGCCCTTGATTTGTTGACAAAATGCTATTATTGTATTTTCCTTTGTTAAATCTGTAGTTACTTCATTTTTATCTGATCTTTACCATATTTGTTTAGAATGTCCCCCCCCCCCCCCCCCCCCCCACCCCACCCCACCCACCAATTTTTATGAAATTTCATTCATAAAAGAAAGTGGGACAAATTAAAAAATGCCCATGCCAGACTAGACACAGCAGACTTATTGCCCATGATTACGAGGTGAGCGATCTAAGGCCATCTTATCCCTGTTGTTTTTGCAATGTTTTAAAAAAACTACTGATGGGAATTTTATGTTGACAACCCTTGATATAAGAGCCGTTTTAGCCAGTAGAGCATCCACAGGCCCTCTTGGGCCTCTTGTTTTTAATAGAATGGCATTTCGTTTTTAAACAAATGCACTTAAATGTCATCTCAGCAAACGGCAAACTCGATTGTTTTTAGTTACTAAAATGTTTACAAACTTTCATTTAAGCATCATTGACCTTTTTATATTTAAGTCCAGCCCCCGTTAGGCGAGACGTGAATCCACGGATTTCTTGTTTATTATTACTTGAACAATTTATCAAGTGTTAATATTTCCTACTTGCAATCTGCAAAAATCTACTTGCATTTAGCAAGTAAATAAGTGTTAAATTTGAACCCTGCATATTCTAGTAGAGTAAGGGTATACTTGAGGCTACATGATACAAGTGTGGCGTCAACACAGCATATGTGCAGTGAAGCAGTTTATGCAAACAACAAAACATGGCGGTATTCATAATTTTTCTATTACAGAGATGTTGAGATTTTATTTCATTTTCAGTAGGTGATAACATTTGTGTTACTTAGTTTTTTATCCTTAGGTTCTATAGTAAAATAAAAAATCTATGGCAGAGTAAAAAGATGATAATTCTCAAGATTTTGATTTTAAAAGATACATATATTGAATCAGTTTGCATGAATATGCATGAATACACCCCTTGGTTTTAAAAGAATCACACTGTAGATACCTTAATTTTAACAGTAAAACTTGGTTGAACATCAAGGATAAAGACCGAGTTTATCACCTACCAGAATGTATTGGTAATGTTCTTATTTCTGGTTACTGATTTGGTCAGTTTTTTGTTGATGATGCTGTATCAAAATTATGAATTAGTCTGATATCGATGCAGAAAAAAATAGTAAACAAGAAATATCAGTGTAAGTGACAAAATGAATGCCACTGAAGACACTTTTGACCTCTAAGTATGACCTTGACCTTGGAGCCATGGACCTGGATTTTGTGCGCGACACGTCGTTTGGTTGTAGTGAGCACTTGTGCCAAGTTATTTGAAAATCCGTCTAGGGCATGCAAAAGTTATTTGGACCGAACACGATTTGACCTCTTAGTGTGAGCTTGACCTTGGGGCCACAGACCTGGATTTTATGTGCGACACATTGTCTTGTTGTGGTGAGCACTTTGTGCCAAGTTATTTGAAAATCCGTCCATGAATGCCAGAGTTATTGACCGGACACAGTTTGACTTTTGACCTCCAAGTGATCTACTAATGTGCCAAGTTATTTAAAAAAATCCCTGCATGGGTTGTGACGTTACGGTCCGGACACGAAATTGCTTTTGTTTGCGTCATTTTCAATACAAGTAATGTTATATATGACGGTCGATTTTTTTGTGGTTGGAGGCAGACCACCCACTTTTCCTGGGTAGAACCAGTACTGTACACCTCCCGCCATCCTAACACGAAATTGCGTACGGACCTGGTTTTGCGCGCGACACATCGTCTTGTTATGGTGATGATCACTTGTGCCAAGTTATTTATAAATCCCTTAGGGTTTGTGACGTTATGGTCCGGACACGAAATTGCGTTCCTGTTTTTGAGTGTGACCTTGACCTTTGAGGTACGGACCTGGGATTTGCGCGGGACACATTGTCTTGTTATGATGATCACTTGTGCCAAGTATAATTAAAAATCCATGGAGGGGTTTTGAAGGTACAATCCGGACACAAACTGCGGAATGGACGACCCAGACGGAAGGTGCGATTACTATATAATTTAATGCCCCCGAAACCTTTTGGGGGGCATAAATACTAGGCCGCAAGTTAGGTAGATGGCCAACTGTCCAGTTAATTTTATTGGTAGGATGACGGTTTGTTTTTTAATGTTTATTTATATCTTTAATGCTTTCCTTCCAGATAAGCAATCTCTAACTGGGTCTTTGTAATCATGTCGGTGTGTTTGGTAGTGTCTTACTTGAGCAAGGTACTATGAAAGTATGCCAGCCTTCGGAGGGGATGTGTCGGTCCTGTGTGCAAGCAGAACAACAGCCAATATGCATTGCTTCTGTGTCGGCTTGATTCACGTCCGTAAACATTCCCCGGAAGTGTGGTTGCTCATACAGTGCTCCAGATAAGACGCATATATATAATACTATAATCGCCCATAAATATGGAGAAACTAAATACCCACGTACACACAACTTAATAGCTTAGAAAAATAGAGTATGCCCGGTCCATACTCAGTGGATGTTTATTGAAGTTTGAGGTACTGAATGACAATCAAGTGCAGAATTTTAGTAACGTTTCGGTAGATGCTTGCACGAAAATAGAAATGGCCTTTTTTGTTCGGTTGTTTGACACAAATTAATCAATAATGCCCTTAAATATATATATATTCATTCAACATTATATACATTCAACATTGCTTCTGTCTTCTCTTTTTTTTTAACGGGGGAGATGAAATATGCAATGTTTTTTTTTATGGTAATGACTAATGAATATACATTTTTACAAAACTTGTTTACAAAAATACACGAGTTTGTAATTTGTAAATGTAAATACGTAAAAAGAAAAACAAAAAAGATGCGTAC